>OX328123.1:123146928-123435934 GCA_946811695.1 Gonocerus acuteangulatus | reverse complement strand
AATGGGAGTATATTATATTTTTTTTTCTTCTTTAAGGTACATTAACATCCAGGTCATTAGCTCCGGGATATCTATAGGTTGCCACTCTTCCTAAACGTCTGTAGGAACTTCCTTGAACAGGCTCTGAAATGAAAAAGGGACTCGAACCCGGATCCTCCTGCACGGGAATCCGAGGAGTTTTGATGCTATTTTTTTTTCTTTCTTTTTATTGGCCTTCCGCATGTGATATATTCAATTAGAAGTATTCAATATATTTCTCTATGGATGTCTACGCCCCGCCACTAGTAGTTCCAACGCCTTCCTCTGGCTAAGACTGTTGGGCTAGTCCAGCTGACACAGACAGTGAAAGTGCAATATTGATGCAAGAGCTAGGTCGATATGTCTGCCCATCCACGCCTCTAGCGGGAGTTACTTCAACTATCTGTGTCTGCTCCTTGTCTGCCCGAGTAGGTCTGTCAGGGCCATGGGCGTGTATAGGAAATAATATCCGGAGGGGCTGGAAGAATTTTGGGGGGAGGGGACTGAGAAAACTTGTGGGGTATGCAATACTAGCAATCTAGAACTCGGAATAGTTAGCCAATTAAAATGCTGTTGCACACAATAAAACCTACTTTTTCAGGACTAAGTCTTATTTAATTTATATTTAAGGTTTTTATGATACATTTTTACTGATTTCGGGGGGATGAAGCCCCCTCAACCCCCTATATACGTCCATGGTCAAGGCCATGAATAAGTACAGAAATAAATGAATACATAAAAAATATTGCAAAGGAGTTAAGAAACCATTTTCCATTAAGGAATCATTTTCCCCAGTTTTCCCGTCGATCCATATTAATCCAGACAGATCAACCTCTCTCGCGATCTCCTGCCAACGAAGACCCGTCAACTCCTTGTAACCTCACTCTTATTCCCCCAGTTTGACTATGGTTGTTTCGTGTAGGTTGGACTAATCTGGCCATCTCGATGCAAAACTCAAATGTCACATAAACCCCCTACCCCACCCTCACCCCACAACATACTCCATACACAGTTAATTAGTTCATTTAAAATGGCATCAGAATTAATTTGTGGCTAATAGGAACCAAAATGTTCCAAAACGCGATCACATGAAAATTTCACTATTCCTCATTTTGGCACCATAGTGATATTAAAATTGGTCAAATTTATTAAACGTTTTTGTGCTTTTTGGACTAAGTTATTGGTGCTCTTCAACGTTTAGTCAAATGGTGGTTTAAAAATAATTGATGAATCCAAGCTATAGCTCGTTAAAAGTGGGCTTACCACAGTTTTTCGCGAAATTGGGAGACAATGTTGTTTTTTGACTAGCAATAATAGTTATTGCACCTGACCGAATTTAGACTTTGAACAGCTCATTTCACGCAGAATGTAATGCCCTTTAATCCCTATCTATCATAAACACATCACTCTATTCACAGATTCTTTAAGTTCTTTGTTCTCCTTCAAAGACATTTATAACACTCATCCAATAGTCACAGATATTCTTGAACAGATAAACACATTACAACATAATAACATTGGGATCACTATGCTGTGGCTAACAGGACATTATAATTTACTTAGAACGACTGACGTGGACATCCTAGCAAAGCTAGCTACTATTCGTCGCACTCAAGACTTTTTACTGGTTACAGAACCCGACATGAAACAGGTTGTAAGGACTCACGTACTCAATAAATGGAAGGCTGAATGGTTATCTTTAAATGAAAACAAGCTTCGGGAGATAAAGCCATTCATAAAACAATGGAACTCTAGCTATAGATGCTACCGGAGAGAAGAAGTAGTCCTTACAAGACTTAGAATAGGACATACTCTACTAACTCACTCTTACTTAATGACAAAACAAGACATACCACTATGTACAGAATGCAATAAGACATTAACAGTAAAACACTTACTAACAGACTGCAGGAAACGTGAAAACATCAACATGCCACATGATATGTACGAACTTTTGACAGATGGTAGCCCGCACATATCTATTATTTTAGACTTTTTAAAACACATAAAAATTTACGAAGGAATATAGCAAAAACGAAAAATTTGAAATATGTTAAAATGAATTTTATAATTCAATTTTATTTGTACAAAATAAAGGGAAAAGATTTCGTTTATTGAAAATAATTTATTACTTATCTGTTTTTTATTTTATAGTTGACCTTCATGTTTTGTATTTTTATTATTCTATTTTTTTTTCTCTTTTTGCCCTTTTTTTTTGTCTTGTATAGTTGATAGATTCAGTTATTTAATTTTTTATTTAAATTTTTTATTTTTGATGTGCTAGACCTTTTATTTTGCTTGCACTCTACGTGTTTATAGAGCTAATCGCCTAGTTGCTAGCTCTTAAATCATATACATAAATAAATTAATCTCTATCTAAAGTATTGTCACCGAAAATCAATGGTTTACAAATTAATGATTAAAACTGATAAACGTGCTACAATTTCACGGTCTTTCGCCTGCTAAAAGTTCTCCTCCCGACTTTCGATGCCGTAAACTACGTTTTAGCATACTCACACTATACCTACCGATAGTAAAAACGTTAAAGTTTAAATAAAAACAAACAGTGGCTATGAACGGCTGACTCAATTAATAATATTTTATTTCGTATTTTTCTAGAGTACATACAGTTTACAATATATATTCCACGTTAGCGAAGAACAATATATTTTGAGTTTCGTTAATGGGAAGAAAAAATCCTGTGCGATAAAAGCATATTAGAGAAAAAGGGGTAAATATGGGCTCCTTTTTTTTTTTTTACATAAAGTTATTTTCACTTTGAAAAAATCAAGATTTTTGTCTTTCATTACCAACAGGTTTTCTAAATGCAAAAAAAACTTTTTATATGACGTAATTTATGATTACTTTTATTATTCTTATTACTTATCATCGCTGTCCACAAAGAGAGATTCATCTCAGTCTGATGAGCCCGCTGATGATTCGCACAGTTTCGTGGGTCAAATTTCTTATCTTTAACCCATTAGGTGGGAGCGTCCTATTTATAGGACAGTCACTGTTTATGACCTGACAGGATTAGGAGATGCAGGGAAATTTCCTCTACCCTCAAATCATATCAGGACATGTCAGTCTAAGAGTTCCAAGTGTATAAACCCTCACTCTTACAGTGTCCTCTGAGCTGTGGGGTAATAAAGTAGTGTTTTACAACTGCTCCCTAACTACTTATTTCCTTTGTCTCTTATTCCTACTAAAAAATTGGTAAGTAACTTTTTCTTTCATTTTCTGAATTAGAACTGTTGAAAATATCATTCTAAGGTATAGTTTATTGAAAATATATTTTCATCTAATTTCTGTTTGCAATTGAATCGACTGTCCTATAAATAGGACGCTGATACTATGAGTATATTTTTCCTATGTGCAGAATACATCTATTCCTTCAGTTTTCAATACAATTGAGGATACTGTGGCCTATTTATTCTCGGAAGAAATAAAAGCTGATATATTAGCATTACCACCAGATGTCATGGAAGACATGGACCAACAGGAAATAGACGATGAAGAACTGGGACCACCATTTGTCCGTGGCATTCCTGGCACTATTGAACTAAATCTTCCGGATGACCAACCACAAGGTAACATAGATCATATAAGTCTCAGCTCATCAAGCTCAGAAGAAGAGAAACCTATAAATAATCGTGCCACTAAAAATAACAAAATTAAAAGATTTCCGCAAAACAAAACATTGGAAGGAAAATTATCTCGGAAGAAATATGATGTTATCTATAATTTTAGTGAAATAGGAGACAAGGCCAAAAGAAAATAAAAGCCTAAAGGACATTCGCAGGATGATTGCGGTGACTCATTTGATGCTCGGAGCAAATGCAGGTAAGACCACCAGCTTCATGAAGTTCCAGAGCCATAGTGTTGGGGGGTTAGAGGCTAGACGGAAAGGACCAACTCATTCGGAAGAGAGAAAAGCAACAGAGATGTCAAGTTCCTAATTATAAAGGAAAACCTTTGACATTTTGTACAAACACAAAATGTTTTCCAAAATTTCTATCATAAAAAAATGTTTACAACCCTAGAACATATGTATTTTATTTGAATATATGTATTATTATGTTCAGCCATTCTAGTTTATGTAAAAATATGTTAAAATAAGTAACATATTTGTTATGTATTATATTTCAGTAATATTGCCGTAACCTATCCCAAATGGAGCAGCACCCTATACAAAGGGCAGCTAATATTTCAGAAAGTAATTGTTGGAATTGATTTAAATTTTGTGCAGATGCTATTCTAAGGTATATAAACTAACAAAAAATAAAAATTGGCTACTTAATGGGTTAAGGGTTTTCGCCCTCCCATTTGTTCTACTTGGTCGGCCGCTTACCGCGGTAAAACTCCACGCCTTCTTGAGGGTATAAGGGACTTGGTCAACCGATCCTTGAATCTTGGAGTTCTGATGCAAAGGCTTTGCCTAGCTGCTCTGCGTAGCTATTTGCAACGGTGCTTTAGCAACACTAAGAATGCTCTTTAGCAATTGTGTTTTAGTGTTTTGCATTTTTCTCGGAAACGAAGTAAAATCGAGATATACGCCTAAGAACTTTTTTTCGTTCGGCCAGTTTTTGGGACACACTATAGTATAGAGGTTTTCACGGAGGTATTTTTCGGTATCTAGAAGGTAGGTTATATATATTAATATATACCAGTCCCGTATAGTAGAAGGTAGAAAAATAATGTCTCTCCACTGTTTTTCAAAGTATTTATTAGCAAAAGCTTTTCGAGAACATGGTTCTCATCGTCAGTGCATCTACAATTTTCACAAAAACACGCATATATTAATTACAGAAATATTTATAAGTATTCTTATTACTAAAGCTATGACAAATAATGTTACCTATTACTCCACCGGTATTACTGCTAACCGCCTCTCCGAACAGGTGTGAGGTAATTAGCAGGTGTTCGGAGAGGCGGTTAGCAGTAATACCGGTGGAGTAATAGGTAACATTATTTGTCATAGCTTTAGTAATAAGAATACTTATAAATATTTCTGTAATTAATATATGCGTGTTTTTGTGAAAATTGTAGATGCACTGACGATGAGAACCATGTTCTCGAAAAGCTTTTGCTAATAAATACTTTGAAAAACAGTGGAGAGACATTATTTTTCTACCTTCTACGAAATCGAGAACTCCACAAATAACGCTGCATACATCACAGTCCCGCATAGGTATAGATGTACAGGAAACGACTACCTAAGTGTTACCTAATGTTTTGCAAAGAAGATGGTTGCAATTCATCAATACAATTCATCATCTCTGTCAAAAAATGAAATTAAGTTTCGGTAAACAATAGAGTTAGGCAGAAATAATCCTCAGTAACGCTCGAGGATTACCAACGTACAACATGAACGTGTTGTAAGCGGAAGGACGTCCCTTGTAGAGTAGAGGACTAGGTGAAAGCCGGATGGTGCTTCAATGGACACAGGGATTAAACTGGTTCAGTCCGATGATCTGCCTGAGCGACTCAAGCCTCACGTACGTTCGGCTACAAACGGTCTCGCTTAATTCGGTGAATCCGATTCAGGCTAGCACCAAATTTACAGTAAATAAGGTTTCAAGTACATTATAAACAATCAATATTTACTTTCTTTTTAACGTGATTCTCCCTCACAGAGAGGAAAGCATGTTTATTACGTCTACCGCATGATGCAATTTGCAAGTGCAGATAGGAAAATCGCAAAGTTTCATAATCCATGATGAAGATCGGTCATACTTACGTTTATACATAGAGGAGAAGGTGGTAATATGAGCCCCCATTTGTTTTTCCCCTTTTTTTCTAATTTCCTATGAAGTTTTTTTAGAATATTCGTTCATAGCATTAACTACAATTATTTGTGAACATACTTATAAAATAAGAATTTTTTTTTTTGGTAGCTTTAAGTCTATGAAAAAAAAAAGAAAGAAATTTGACGAATGTCAATTTGTTATTAAATTTTTTCGTGCTGGTAATATGAGCCCCTAAGAATGAGAAATAAAATGACTTATGTATAACATTTTCATTTATTACAAAATATTGAAAATGCATTACAAAGTAGAAAATAATTTATAAAGTAACTAGCAGCGAGCGTTATTAAGGAACCATTTAATTTTTTTATGACTTTCTCGTCTATTTCCAAAAATCAAAAACGTAAACATCTTGGTCCAGCGCAGTCATTTTGTGCCCACATTTCGCAGATTAGGCGTTGCACCTACAGATCTCCCAGGTTATCTGATGGAAATAGGCCCATGTTTTTCTGGGGGGAAATCAAGAAAGGAGGTACGAAGCTTCTTTCCTCTCAATCCAACGATTCGCGGGATTTTAGTTTGAACATCTGATATTCCAGCCTCATCCACATTAAACACCTTATCAGCTGGATAGTTGTGTTAGGCGTACTCGGCTTCCTGGATATCAAAGAAATTGTTGACTGCTTCATTGCTAAATCCATCATTCCGTTCTTGAAAACGTTGTTGCAGCTGGTTTCAAAACAGACAAAACAATCTTGTGGCGATTGATGAAGTGGTCGAACCAAGATCTTCCAACTAACCCATCTCCTGTGAATGGTTGCTCAGTTCAATTTCTTTCAAACAGTTGTTTAGCCATTCTGTGAGCATTAAAGAGCCCTTAAGTTCGGGGGCTCATATTACAACCTTCGCCATGTTGGGATTTGAACACGAATAAAGACTCATTGTTACATGAAAAATTACATTTTATCTGCACAGAAATAATCTCTGAAATGTCCTTTACACTAGTAAATAAGGAACTAGATGGATTTTGAATGGGCATATGCTGTAATTATAAGCAAATTAATTAACTCTCAAAGATTTTTCAGATGAAGAAAGCAAATAAAACATTTTTCCGCACAAACTATCAGCTGCAACTGAACAAGAGCGCTCCAGTGGTGAGAACATTTACTGAACTATTATTTCAAAATATCACCGCCGAAGTGAGCCCGCTGTATGAGTAGATATTGAGGGGGCTCATTTACAACTAAAATGAAATGATCTTATTTAATTTATTTTTAAGGTTTTTAAGACACATTTTTACCATTAAATCAAAATTTCGGGGGGGGGGGGCAGCAGACCCGTCAGTTCCCCCTTATATACGCCAATACTGGTAACCTATAGATAACGGGTTATCTCTAGATTATCTGTTTCTTGACAAAGGTCCGAAGCGCCCCAGTGCCAAGAAACATTATACTTTGATTACTTATCAATTGATCTATACCATATAGTATGACTTGGACCATGGTATAATAAACTACAAAAAATTTTGCTGATACATGCAATAAAATAACTACTATCTGCCGTGACGAAGCACGGGTATTCGGCTAGTTGAAAATAATTACAAAAGGGCAGACTCTCTTTTTGGGGTTTAATTCTCAGGAAACATGAAAATAAATATTACCTATGATAAGCTGCTGATGCAATAAGCAGTGTGTAACCGTAAGAGTGAGTGAGAGCACCGATCATCGGAGCAGTTTTGCTTGTTCTCTGCGATCTCATTGGTTCAAGCTCACATGATCTTGTGCAGCTATACCGGGTTAAATGGCAGCGTGAATAAAACATGTATTTAATATTAGAATAAAAACATCTTCGTTCTTTTTTAACATGTTGTCACCTTTAAAAGTGTCTGCGTCATTTATTATTCATTGTAATATTATCTTAATTTTACATTAAAGATAACTGGCTTCTGAATAAAACTCTATTTTTGGGCAATATATTTTGCATCTGGTGTTCAACGGTAATTCTAGCCAACACATATTAACCTTCTTATCTACCCAAGAGATGCTCTATAGCAAAAGTTCAAGGTGCATAAAACAAATTATGAAACGTGCGTTACTAGCTTTTGGACTAAAGTACATATCCAGTTCGAAACTCGATTTGAGGTAGAAATCTTTAATATTAAGCAAACTAGTGATGAGTCATTGGAGAATCCAATTCTCTGTAAATTGGAATATATTGGAGAGGCCTGGATAATATACTAATTGGACTGGCCTGTGAGTGACAAACAACCTCCACAATGATTGGGCAACTGTTGCAGGTGATTGCTTCCTCCCTCCTCAGTTGATAAATAGCTACCATTCTACCAACTTTCAATGCAATTATCTCTTCACTTGCATCTCTTAATTCCACTATACAGTTTTTATACCTATACCACCTCCGAAAACGAACACAACATAATAACCGTTTCATAAAAGCATTCTTATCGTGAGCGTGCAGGTCTGATTTGGATAATTCAAGTCCTGAACGTTGAATTCTCGCCATTTAATCTTAGGATTACTGGAAACCAATGAATGGTCTTTTGAAAATAGGTTTCCATGAATTGAAGAATTTAACAGAATGGAAAATGCCGACAGTATACACAATATCTCAAACTAGGTCATCTGATAGAATTTATACAGCATAAAACAACATTCCACTCTTCCCAAAAAAAATTAGTATGCAGTGCGCAGCAGAGGTGTGTTTTAATTTAATTTAAATAACTATGAACATAAATTCTGACTCGCAGGAAAAGCGTCATTTTAGTAGGTTTCACTTCCTATCCGTGGAAATGAAACAGTTAATCTTTTGTTTTAGTATTGGGTGGAATATTTAGCCTCCAACTCCAATGACACCACGAGAAAAAGCAGGATTTTAGGCACCAGAATGCGCTCAAAACCTCCGTCCTTGGCATCTGCTCTTAAGGAAGCTCTACTAAAAATACGTTTCTCATTTACCTTGTTAAATCATTGATTTACCGTGTTAAATCAATTCACAAATCGCCATTCTTCACGCACAACAAATTCTCCATCTTACAAGATGTAGATCCAGAAGATCCACCAGTTCCGAAGATTGCTCGCCCTCCTCCAATTTTTATAAAAAATCTAAAAAACTTTAAGGCTCTTTGTTCAGAGCTAAAAAATACACTCGGCGGAAAACCGTTTACTTGCGTTAACAGATTGGAAGAAACAAGAATATTGGCGAACGATTCCGACTCCTTTCGAGCTATCATTAAGTATCTCGATAAATCGAAAGCACAGTACCACACGTACCAGCTAAAAGATCAGCGAGCCCTGAGAGTGGTTATTCGCGGCCTTCACCATTCTACACCCGTAGATGTTATCAAGGATGAGCTGTTGAACGATGGTTTCACCGCGAGACAGGTCATCAATGTCGTCCATAGTCGGAGGGGACCCGATGGAGTAGAAAAAGTTCCTCTTCCTTTGTTCTTCGTCGATCTCGAGCGAAGCAAAAACATAGAAAAGGTCTACGAACTGCAGACACTTTTTTACACTCGGGTTAAAATAGAAAAACCTTATCCCCGCAAAGATCTCAATCAGTGCAAATCATGCCAATCGTATGGACATACGAAAAACTTTTGCAGATATGCACCGAAATGCGTCAAATGCGGAGAAGGACACAAGAGCGAAAACTGCAATAAAAGCAGATCTTCCCCAGCTGTGTGCGCACTGTGCCATCAGAACCACCCAGCTAACTACAAGGGTTGTGAGACATACAAACAGCTGAAGAAGAAGCTGAACCCAGCAAGACGGCAACCAGGAAAACAACTTGAACACCAGCCTCCACCACAAGAAACGCTTCCATCCCGATATGTGGACAGAGAGACATCCTTCGCGAGAGCAACAGGGGGGCCCAAAGAAGACGAAACAAGACGTCCACGCGAAAATCTCGTCACTCATTCTTCCCTACCCACCGATCATACATCGCCACCTCCTCCTCTTACTGATGTGCCACCTCACACATCACGTAATCCCATCCCTCACATACCACAACCACCCTCTTCCACTGATCTCACATCGATTCTAAATTCTTTCATTTCCGAATTTCGATCCATTATTACTCCACTAGTAACTCTGTTGAACACAATAATTACAACACTTGTCCCATTCCTATCAAAATGACGTCCTTACCTGACTCCCCTCTGTCCATTCTCCTCTGGAATGCTAATCGTGTTCGAGAACACACTAATGAACTGACTACACAATATGAAAATTGACGTAGCTCTCTTAACTGAAACACAACTGATTAAGAAAAAATCTTTTTACGTGACGGGATACCTGACATACCGAACTGATCATCCTGATGGCAAAGCTCATGGTGGTACTGCCATTCTTATCCGAAGCACCATCTCTCATCACCCTTTCCCTTTAGAGTCCTCTGAATCTATCCAAGATTCTGGTGTAAAAATAACCTCTTTCCCTACTTCTTTTACTTGCTGTGCTCTTTACTGTCCTCCAAACAAACCTCTACCTGAATCTGTATTCCTGAATTTCTTTAACTCTTTAGGCCCCTCTTTTCTCGTCGGTGGCGACTACAATGCGAAGCACCCACCACCACCCAACTAACCACCAATCAAGAATAACTAACTCCCGCGGTCGTTCGCTAATGTCTGTACTTTCCTCGAAATCCTGCTCCACCATCTCCCCTAATTCCCCGACCGACTGGCCAACAGATCCGAATCGAATTCCCGATCTTATAGATTTTTTCATATCCCACGGACTTGGCTCAGTTCATTCCTCAATCACATCTCTAAATGACCTCTCCTCTGATCACACACCTCTACTTCTCTCCCTCTCTCTTCGACCCATCCCTAAAGCAACTCCTCCTTCCCTTGTCAACGGAACGATTAATTGGAAGCTTTTCAGGTCTTTACTTGAAGAAACAATTGACCTGAAGATCCCTCTAAAAACTCCTGAAGACCTAGATATCGCTGTAAATTCCTTTACTACCTCAATCCAACAATGTGCTTGGAAAGCATCCACTCCTTTTCATCAAAGAACCGTTCCCTCGAAAATCCCTTCTCTTCCTAAAGCCATACTCCAACTTATTGGGGAAAAGCGAAAAGCTCGATCCTTGAGGCAAAGAACTCGTCGTCCTGAAGACCGCAGTTCTTACAATAACCTTAGTAGGCTTGTAAAACAGCAGCTATCTTCCCATCGCTCCGAATCCTTTAACACTTTCCTCTCTACCCTTAACACTCATGACAACTCCCTCTGGCAAAGAACAAGAAAAATCTTGAAGTATCATCCTGTCTCTTCTCCTCTCCGTCGTGAAGATGGCTCTTGGGCCTCTTCCGATGAAGAAAAGACCAGCCTCTTTGGAACTCACCTCCAGAAAACCTTTACTCCTCATCCTGATCACAATGACACAACACATCATTCAAAAATAATCGAATTCCTCGAATCTCCCCTTCCACTGTCCTTGCCTCCTAAACCCATATATCCTTCCGAGGTCAAGCATATCATCACCAAGCTACAAAGGCGCAAATCTCCCGGCTTTGATTTAATAACATCTGAAATCATTCGCCAGCTCCCAACTAAAGCTATCACATTCCTCACATATCTATACAACTGTATTTTCCGCACCACCTACTTCCCAATCCTATGGAAATTCTCTATTATCATCCTCTTCCCTAAACCTGGAAAACCAACACACTGCCCTTCATCCTATCGCCCTATAAGCCTACTACCCATCCTATCTAAAATATTCGAAAAATTACTCCTCAAACGAATCCAACCTATCCTTCACAGTCAAAATATCCTGCCCATTCAACCAGTTTGGTTTCCGTTCCCAACACTCCACAGTACAACAGGGTCTTCGCGTTGTAGATCGCATATCTTCATCCCTAGAGCAAAAAGAATATTGCACTTCAGCGTTCCTGGACGTTGCTCAAGCTTTTGATAAGGTATGGCATGAGGGCCTCCTCTACAAGCTCAAAACCTTTCTTCCCAGCACCCTATACCTCATCCTACGATCCTACTTATCAAATAGGCATTTTCGGGTCCGACAAGGATCAGAGTACTCAGAATATTATCCTGTGGAAGTGGGAGTTCCCCAGGGCAGTGTTCTGGGCCCTGTGCTCTACACCCTGTATACGGCCGATGTTCCAACAAGTCCCGATACCCTTCTAGCAACCTATGCAGACGATACAGCTATCCTAGCATCCCACCCAAATTCTAACACTGCGTCGCAGAATCTTCAGTCCCACTTGAACAAAATTCAAGAATGGTGTAAAAAATGGAGAATCAAGGTAAATGAGGAAAAGTGCCATCGCATCACCTTCACCCTCCGGCGCAGTTCCTGTCCACCAGTACACTTTAACAACGTCCCATTACCCTCTTCTGATACAGTTCGCTACCTCGGACTACACTTGGACTCCCGACTTACCTGGAAACATCACTTAAAACTTAAAAGACAAGAACTTAACAGACGATTTGGACAACTCTATAGACTGTTAAACCGCAAATCACATTTAAGTACGGAAAACAAACTGATCATTTACAAATCACTACTGCAACCCATTTGGACATACGGTTCAGAACTATGGGGAACTGCGAAAACATCGAACATCAGACGCATTCAAACATTCCAATCCAAGGTCCTAAGAACAATAGTCGATGCTCCTTTTTATGTTTCCAACCTCAACCTCCATAAAGACCTCAATATCCCACTCGTTAATGATATTGTATTATCCAGATTCCAACGTTTCCATCCTAATCTTTCCGCTCATCAAAATCCTGAAGTCCTCTCCCTATCAAGTGCCACCCATCCACTCTCTCCACCAAGGCGACTCAAGAGACATTGGCCTAGAGGTCTGCTGCAGTGATCAAGTGAAGTGTTAGCAATGGCTTTCTCTTTGTTCAAGTGCGACAATTTTCTGTGGCTCACCGGTCTCTCTTCGACTCCAGCCACTGGTCGGAGCAGAAGGGAGCTTGAGTAGGCACCTTTCAACGTCATCTGAGAGTCTTTCTGGCGCTAATCGAGGATGAATTTGGAAGGCCTTGAGCACAGAACTTCCATATTGTATCATTCATCATATTACCAGATGTATTTATATACAGAATGTAATAATCAATAAAGAAATATATATAGTTGCCTCATTTATGTGTCTTATTTCACTAAAATGTTCTCTATTTCTCTATTTGCTCCCTATAGTAACCCTATAGAGAGGGAGTTTATTCTGCATGTCCCATGCTTTGCATATAACATACATTTTTTTATATATATTATATTATTAATTTGAAACTAGCAATAACATAAAATTTACATAATTTCTACTAATTCTAATCTAAATTCAGAAGAAATGCCCGTGCAGTCATCATGACAATAAACACGAAGTAATAGTTCTAGCTCGACTATGGATCGGACATACTCAACTAACATACGAATTTCTTATGACCAGCAGTGACAGACGTATATACAATATATATGTTACACAGAACTTACGATTAAACATTTACACACAGACAGTCAGAGAAGAAGCAATTACAACAGTCAAAATGATTTGCAAGTACGCCTAGGCAATGATAGCCATTACATCAACACTATACTAACTTGCCTCAAGAACACAGGACTATAAAACCAGGATGAATTTCTGCACTGTTGATTTAAAAAATATTATATTTCCATGAATACTAAGCACTATTTATAGTTGAACCCTTCATCTAAAAAGTACATAGCTACACACGCTGTATATTACCAAGTTGATTTCCTTGAATAACTAGGTTCAGAGGATGCTGTTCTTTGTGTAATCGCTATATGGTTTTTACAAATAAGTATATATAAAGGTAACTGAAAATGTATATCATTGTTTATCTATTTTTCTTGCTATGGAGGAAGGAAACACGTTAATATAATATAAACGATTAAAACAAAAAAATATAAAATATCTTGATAAATCAGCTTTCCCCTATGAATCTTGTGATATTTTTCTTGCAATAATGAACAGAAGAAGACATTGGTAATAGGCCTTTTTGTATAGAACGGATGCAGAGCATTCTTCTATTACTCAGAGCTTTGTGCTGGTAACGGGCAACGTATGGGATTTCTGCCATTTCATATTCGAAGCGAAAATTGAAAAATCTTCAAAACCATCAATACTCCTTGACTGGCTTTTAAAACCCCGATGGCAGAGGGATTCTGTTTGTAGAGGACGCTAGGGCCTATAACCGGATTCTGGTGGCCCTGATTTAGGAATTGTGATTGTATCTTATGACCGAGAGAGGGCGGAGGATCAAAGAACCTCTTCAGCCGCAGGATATTGGGGGAATCCTCATCTTTTGTGGAGCCGATTCCGGCAACCCAATCAGCCAGCCCTCTCTTCCGTCGCCCTATTGATAAAGGTTTGCATAAAAACCTTCCAAGGGCATTCTCGCCGTTCCAGAGTCCTGTCTCCCTTCAGTGGCTCATCATAGTGCCACTATATCCTTCAGGGAGGAAATCTCACTGTTCTTTCAAGAATTGGCAAATTTTAATGTAGGACCTGATCCCATATTCACGATGAGTCTGTTCCTCATGAAATAGCAGATAAATAGAATATCGTCGATACAAATGCAATGTAACGAATGTTAAAAAAAACGCATTTTTCATTTTCAATTTTTACTGATTGTTGTTGGACTGATTTACTGCAAAATCTCGAATCTACGTTCACTCAGTGAAAGGGGAGAATAACCACTGTCAAAAGTTCGAATCTGCAGACTATTTTACTGTCCAAAAGTAATGAATAAAAGTTTTTTCTCTGTGAAAAGTGGTGATTTTCACATACGATACTTAACATTTGTTTCGACGATATATTCTATGATTAATGCTGGATAGACGAGGGAATTGAACTACTCCGACTAGTACACAACCGCTCCATGACAAGACGTAACAGGCATAAGTGACATATGTTACTGCGAACTAACTTTCAAATATTGATTATATGCACGCCGCAGAATAAACTATACTAATCTATATCGTTCGGAAAATTAGTATAGTGTTTTCTGCAAGAGTTCATAGGAAATGATAGCCTGTATAGTGTTTTCTGCAAGAGTTCATAGGAAATGATAGCCTGTATAGTGTTTTCTGCAAGAGTTCATTGGAAATGATAGCCTGTATAGTGTTTTCTGCAAGAGTTCATAGGAAATGATAGCCTGTATAGTGTTTTCTGCAAGAGTTCATAGGAAATGATAGCCTGTATAGTATTTTCTCCAAGAGTTCATAGGAAATGATAGCCTGTATAGTGTTTTCTGCAAGAGTTCATAGGAAATGATAGCCTGTATAGTGTTTTCTGCAAGAGTTCATAGGAAATGATAGCCTGTATAGTGTTTTCTGCAAGAGTTCATAGGAAATGATAGCCT
Organism: Gonocerus acuteangulatus; assembly: GCA_946811695.1. Taxonomy (NCBI): domain Eukaryota; kingdom Metazoa; phylum Arthropoda; class Insecta; order Hemiptera; family Coreidae; genus Gonocerus; species Gonocerus acuteangulatus. Next base: position 123,420,795 of record OX328123.1, on the reverse strand, counting down.
GTATAGTGTTTTCTGCAAGAGTTCATAGGAAATGATAGCCTGTATATAAACACTGAACTGACACCCCAACAACATAAGACTGTACGAACTTATTTGATATGTTAAGGGGTTAACAGGGGGGGGGGGGGCTAAAGTTCTTCCTTGACAAATCAAAAACGATATCCAAGAGTGTTTATATGATGAAAAAAAAAAACTTAAATAGGCAAAAATACAATTTTCTGACTGCAGTCTTGGTGCCGAGTGAACGCGATGCTTATTTAAAGATTATTTTTTGAGCGAGCTTCGATTAGTCCATTTTTAATTCTTAAGTTTTTTTTTTTGCCCTCCTTCAATACATTTCAAAATTAAAACCTATTTTTTATCTTTGTTAGAAGAAAGTATGAAAAAAAAAATAAATTCAATAAAAATGAACATTTCATAACATTAAACTTTAAAGTCGTTTTCTCAAAACTATGTTTTTCAAATCGGGCGATACTCTGGGGTCCTCAATATTTGCCCGATCAACTTTGAATTTAAACTGCAGCTTCCTAATGATATTTTCTAGTAAAGTATGTAGGATTTTTTTTTCGATTCATTGCATTATAACGATTTAATGACCGATTTGTGAAGGACTTTTTATAGAAAATGAATAATTGTTCATCATTTTCAAAAAAAATTAATATTTCTTAAAACTCCTACGTACTAGATTTAACCTTCTTCTTCAAAATAATTTAGTATTTCGTTCTAGATTAAAAATTGGCGCCTGCAGATTATCGCTTGTGAAAAAAAGAGTTTACTTTTGTCACACACAGTACCGCCATTTTTTTTTCGATAAATTGAAACCTGTCGTTTTTTCGATACATTAACAACCCATATAAAACATTTTATATAAAGAACTGAATAATATTGATTTATTTGTTATTTAAAATTTCAAGAAGATGATTTTGATTTAGATCGCGGAAGGTAGTATTACCCCTTAAGCTCTGTTGCCATAGAAACATGTCTCACCACAGATATTATATGATCTTTCAAAGGGAGTCAGAATTAGGTCTTGTTATCTTGATAAAACTACATTTCTTCTTTTTAAGAAAGTGTTTTTTATTTTGGCCGATGTCCCTGTCTAGTTCATAACTAGTCATTTTAGATTTTATTGTTATACTTCCATGTTTTATGCCCCACAACACTTATATATATATATATATATATATATATATATATATATATATATATATATATATATATACAAGTAAAGTTGTCTCCCATGGTCTAGTGGCTTGCGCCTTAGATTCATAAGCTGAAGATGGTGGGTTCGATCCCCACCGGGGGCAGACATTTTCTTATCCCACGGCTCGTTGGGATAATTCCTCGCTCCACCCTGGATTTCGGTGCTAATGGCCTAGTTGTTGAAGCGCCGTAAAAAAAAAAAAAAAAAAAAAAAAAAAAAAAATGTAAACCTTAAGCGTTACAGTGACCCATAGTGAGTTAAGAATTGATACCATTTAAATCTCGTCTGCAACCTCATTTAGTTCTAAGATTTACAAAGGAGACATTAAGAAGCCAGACCCTCCCCTCTGCAAGGCAGGTATTAATTCTGAATAATAGGAGGAATCTGGAGATGACGAGGGTTGGGTCAGGAATGATAGGGGAGCTGACGAGATTGACGGAAATCAATGTGGCCTTTCGGTTGCCGGTGGAGGGGTGATTGTAATAATTGGAGGTCAGTATCTTCCCCCTAAGTCTATCTAGACATGGAGTTTGTATTAGCCTGAAAAATATTTCAGGAAGTCTTCATATCACATTTTAGGCTCTTGAACTGTACCATCATAGCGTGTATCCATATAATGCTTATTCTTGATGCCGCTTGAATCATTAGAGTTGAAGTTATATATCTTCAAGGGAACACTTCCGAAAGATGAAGCAATGTTTTCTGTTGTCCTCATTAAAAAATTACGCTGGCAATTTTTATGTAACAAGTTTATTAGGCATTAAAATTCAGATATATTAATAAAAGTCCAAAAAATGCTTTAGTCTGTGAATATCAATTTTCAATACTCCCAACGCTTTAACGATTTGGGTTTCCGCGGAAAGTTAATATGTAAACTATGTAAACACGGTTTCATATATTTCTGAAGTTAACTCAGTGTCGATCCAGAGATATCTATATTATCTCCATATTTGGAACGCAGTTTCTCCCATATTTCGGTTAATTAAGGTAAGCTATGCATATATACACTGGTAATATATTGGATTACTTTCAATATTGCGCAATATGCAATTAGATTATACTCTAGCTCCATTAATAATAATCAACAGGCTCATATGCCGAGCTCACCTGTGTCCTTTGAGGAGAATATTGCTCTGCACTCCCCCATTGGTGAACTCTCAAAGGGATCCAGGGTGGCACATTTCGGCTGGCTGGCTCCTCTGCCTTCTCGATTGTATACGAGCTGCGTCACCGCATTCGGCGCTCGTAAACAAGGCCCTGATAGTGCAACACATGGCAGAACACGCCGCATAACCGGCTTTGAGCCTACGTCGCCACCTGAACAACATCTTTCGGCCCGCTTGCTCCGGCCTAATGTTCCATATGGGATAGGACATCTGCATTACCATATTTATGCGCGTATAACGTTCGGCGAGTTCGAGCTTAGAGAATATCATTAAAACCGGATCAGTATTTATGACCCTCCTCGAAAATATGCTAATCTTATGCCTGGTATCGTTTTATTGCTCTAGTTACACCATCATGGTCACACACGTCAAGAACCATTTATTTCCAAGACAAGAGAGCTGAATATGTTGCATTTGGAGTTTTATTAAAAGCAAAATTATGTATGCCTTTAAATTTCACAAGAATGAGATAAACTCGCAAAAGCCATGACTTACTACATTATATCAAACTGACTAAAACCATTTTATTATCAATCTTCATTTATTTATTGATGTTTTTGATGAAGATAAGAATGTATTGGTTTTGATTCTAGACCATATGAAGGGAGATTATACTTCTAGTAATTTTTGGGCTGACGTAGGAAATAATATATTAATACTTAAATGATTACGTGAGAAGGATATTTGAAATATTTACGGATGCCACCATATTCTAAGATGCTTTGATTGGAACAAATTACTTAATCAGCTAATGTTATGCACGGAAATATAATTAGAATTATTATTCATTAAAAGAGCCGTATATATTAATTTTAATTTCACGAGGGATGATCTAATAAACTTTCACAAAGAGATCGACTCTCTGAGACCAATAGTTTGTACAAAAGAATCCTCAAAGCTAAATCACTGAATAGAGAGCTGAAACCATTTGCAAATGACAATCTTTTTCAGACGTACAATTAATACAAAGATTTCAATGCATTGTTAGTAAACCAGTACGTAAAATGTTTTCACTTTTAAAGGTAAATACGTCCCCTTATTAGAAATAATTAACTATTTCTGTATAATCTCTCTCTCTCTCTCTCTCTCTCTCTCTCTCTCTATATATATATATATATATATATATATATATATATATATATATATGGGTCATAGAAAATAAGAAAGGAAAAAATAAGGTAAGTTCGTCGGAATTATGTCCTTAGACTCATGTATAGTGTAAATAGGTCACTTACACAGCCCTGGTCGTTTCCGACTTATAAAGATGTCGGTTAAGATTTAACACAATACTTGCTATAATTATTCGGCAGAAGATTCGCTATATATTACCATATAAGCCATATTACCATAAGAAACAATTGAGTTCTTCAATCAGTAAGATCGGTCAATCTGATCGGGGCACAAACCCCTAACGGTCGAAATTGTTGTTATACTGCGAATAAACTTGGCATTCGCCATGAGCAACTGTCATAATGTATTAATCTTGTTTGTGGATTTTGTATGAATTCTGAGGCCCTCAATTACACAATATAACTTAAACACATATATAGTTAATTAATCATCATCATACGTGGCAAGACGTCCCGACGTTGATTAAGAAATATTTAAAGTTACATGAATATAATTATTACATTATGTTACATACAAATCCAGGTATACAAGTCATCAAATTTATGTTAAAAGTATAAATAGCTATAAATAAAAACAGATCCATGCAAAAAAAAAAAGAGGATGCTACAGAAAATGTTAATTTTTAATTATGACAATTATAATTATTTATATATGCTCAGCATCCACAGTTAATGGGTTTTCTGTAAAAGTTAACCATCCTAGGGCTGAGCTTGCCATTTTTATAAATTTATAGATATCAATTAGTCTTTCTAGGAGTTTTCTTCTGCAAGTGTCTTGATCCAAAGGATAAAAAAATATATAGAAAAAACTAAATGAACTTCATGTATTAGAAAAAATATGATTAAAAACAGGCCTGGGGTGCGCTCGCTACCCAGGTAGTCATTAGTGTGACCTAATTTAGTTGAGTATAAATAAACTCTTCTTTTAAAAAAAGCTTTGAAATTACTTTTTTTGGTAGTAAATCAAACCAGTAACAGTAACTTAATCACTTAAATGTGGTTCAATTTCTTACAACATGGAAGAAAATCAAGAACCCAAGCCTCAACGTCCAGTGTTACTGCAACTGGGGCCAAAGGCACGGAAAGAAGCTACTTGTGTCCTCGAAAAATCCATTCCAAAGTAAAAAATTCGTGTGATAACTGGGGATAATTTATGTGTCCAAAACATATAAAAAATAATCCTGTATTTGTCCAAAAATATGTATACCAATGTTGAAAATTAATAATTTTTTTTAATTATATTTTGTTTAAATAAATATTTTATAGTTTGTTTTCATGTTTTTTTATAAATATAAAAGTAAATTGATTTTATACCTTTTTTTTTTTTTTTTTTTTGTAAATCAATAATTTTATGATGAAAATGTACACATTTATTTTACAATTTATTAATAAACGAACAAACATTATGTTTATATTCGTGTTTACTTTATTTTAATCTATAATATATCTAAATATTAAATACATTAATGAAAAAAGTATTAATTGTGGTTTAGTATGTGAAATTGAAATTTAAAGTTGGGGTGCGAGCGCACCCCACTCAGTTCTCAACGTTTTACAATCCACCCAGTCCTAGGAAGGATAAAAGGCTAGGCAACTATTGCAGAAAGATAACTATTATTTATTTAGGTATATTTCCCCCCAAACGTTTCATTCATCATAACTAAAGATGAAGTAAGAAAATATAGTGCTACTAAAGCGAAGTCCGTTCGTCTAAACTCTTGCCGAAGATTTACTGCACGCCCTGTTGCTAAAAGACTCAACGAGTGGCAGGGTGACTCAAAACATTACATCAAGCCCATTGAACCACCCCTCACTGGAGTCCAAGTGGTCGAACACCCATTAGGAACTGGTCAGTCCAGATGGCGGCAGTGGCTTCCGGGCATTTCCAGCTCCAGCACTCCTCTCCTCCAACTTCAGCCGACTAGAGTTAATGCTCTGGAGAAATTGCTGGGGCCAATCATCTGAGCCCATTGTCATTTTAATGTCGAGGCCCCGTGCGACAATGCTCACAAAATTACACGACCGCCCGCGGTATTCGAGGGGCTGAAATATTTCAAGCGGTAATGCAGTCAGAATTGTTTGGAACCTCGTCTCATTCGGAACCGGCATCAGAGCCGTTGATTCTTGATGGATCCCCATTATACGTATTTTAATGATGGCGCGAAGCGTAGAACTTTAGGCAAATCTTTCAACTCTAAAATATAATCAAGACTTCTCTAAATCCCACGCTGCATTATAACGTACTGTCATTTAAAGAAAAGTTATCATTTCAATAAGATGCAATACATATAAGGTTTAAAACTAAAATACGAAACACAATAAAAATATTAATTAACTCAATATCATTCTAGATCTTCTTCTCCAAGAAGGATTAACGGACCAGAGGAAAGACATCCAAAATAAACTAAAGAATGGAATCTAATGCAAAGATCAAAAAGTAAACACAAGGTAACTGTCTTCAGCAGTCAACCTCAGACCCCTAAAACAACAAAGATTCCAGTTAGAACTAAAGGGCGTTGTATACTGACTAAGTGTAAATAGATGTGAACATTACCAGACCAATGAAAACAGCTGTTCTTTTCGCAGAATATGTTTCTGGTAGTTTAAATTCTTTTTTATATGTAGTTTTCTTTGTTTTGTGTTCATTGTTTTAACTTTTTAAATATTTTCTGTGCTAGTTTAAAAATTAATAATTTTGATCAGTACATTTAACAAGTGTTGAGCCAATGGGCTGTCTTCCGAAGCTCCTCAAATAAATTTCATAAAACTGAAGACTTCCTGTGCCCTGTAGAGTGTATGCCCAGCATGTATATTTTAGTCCAAGAACTGGTAACCACACGTTTCATGAAGTGTTTTATGCACCTTGAAATTTTGCTATAATGCACCTCTTGGGTACATAAGATGGTAAGCATGTGTTTCCTTGGAACACCAGCTACTGCGCATAGGGGAAAGGTGCAAAAGAATATTGCTCAAAAATAGAGTTTTATTTGGAAGCCAACTATAGTTAATGTAAAATTAAGACAATTTTACAACGAATAATAAGTAAGGCAGGCACTTTTAAGGGGTATAATATGTAAGAAAAAAAATCGAATTTGTTTTTATTCTAATATTAAATGCGTGTTTTGTTCACGCTGCCATTTAACCCGGAACAGCTGTACAAGATCATGTGAGCAAGAACCAATCAGAGCGCAGAGAACAACCAAAACTTCCCGGATGACCAGTGCTCTCACTCTCTCTTAAGGTTACACGCTGCGTATTGCAGTCCATCATAGGCAAAATTTATTTTCATGTTTACTGATAATTAAACCCCACACAAAAGTGTCTGCCCTTTTGTAATTATTTTCAATTATGTTTATTAAAGACACTGTTTAAAACGTAGCGTGAATAAAGCACTTCATTTCATATTTTAAAAAAACACAAGGTATTTTGGGTTTTTATCATTTACATTTTAACCCCCTTAAAAGAGTCTGCCTTGTTTATTATTCAATGTAAAATTGTCTTAATTTGCAATTTTTTTACATTAATGATAGTCGGCTTCTGAATAAAACACTATTTTTGGGCAATATTGTTTTGCACCTTTCCTCTTTGCGCAGTAGTACCTACCTGGTGTTCCACGGTATGGCTAGCCAACACATATTTACCTTATTATCTACCCAAGACATGCACTATAGCAAAATTTCAATGTGCGTAAAACACTTCATGAAAAATGTGTTACCAGCTCTTGGACTATTTTATACGCATATAGATCCCATTTTTACGGTCATCTTAATTAAAAAAGGCTCATTTGTGCAGACTATTATTCATCCCAAGAAAATGACATATAAATATATATATATATATATATATATATATATATATATATATATATATATTATTTTATTTGTTTATTTGAAATCTGTATATAAATCAATAGTACAATCGCCAAGTTCGTTGACACAGATAATATATAAAAGTTGATTAAAATGGTAAAATTAAAACAAAATAAAAATAATGAAGTATTTGGAAGAAGCCAACCATTGTTGGTACTTCCTAAGGCGGGTAAACAAATGTTTTAATGATCAAAATAGGATCGGCTATGTGAGTTTATCTTGGGGCCACTGTATTTTAAGCCGCCTGGGAGGATTGTCTGGATGGGATTAGGAAGATAAGAATAAGCCTTCAGGATTAGGATGGTAGGACAATTTGGAGTGGAACATTTGGAAACGGGTTTTAGCAAGGTCAAGGACAAATGGGATGTTAAGGTCATTGTGTAGGGTTTTCTTGGATACATAGAAAGGGGCATTTACAATTTTAGGGAGGACTTTTGACTGGAATGCCTGTATTGTGTTGATATTTGATGTTTTTGCAGTGCCCCAGAGTTCAAGTCCTTATGTCCATATAGGTCGAATGGTTGTTTTGTATATTGTAAGTTTGTTCTGCGTCGTTAAATTAGACAAGGGTCCAAGGAGTCGTCTAAGTAGTCCGTATCTTCTGTTCAGTCTTTTTAGTCTCGTGTGAGGGTTCCACGTCAGTCGGCTGTCAGGATATAATCCTAGATATCGAACTTATATATATATATATATATATATATATATATATATATATAAATACTTTCCCTCGTTTGACCTAATAAGCTCAGTAAATCATATGGACAATCACCATCATCATCATATGGAGAATTATGAAGAGGATTGAATTTAAATATTATTCTTTGAAAGATTAAATATATGTCTATACTAATAATTGTTTCTACCATGAAGTCGTATATAAGTAAAAATGATTGACTCCATTGAAGGATTTGTTGTTTCTGGTATGACAAACCTGAGTGCGTATAAATATAAAGGGAGTGATGAGAGTGAGCTAGCTCCCAACCCCTCCTGCACCTCCAGTCTCTGGTTCTTAGAGAACTATTTAAGTAGATCGTTAACCTGCTTCTTCTATTAGACACACGGTTTAGTTCATTAGACACTTATGTTTCTAAGATGTGGGGCAGGAATATTCTTAGTCTATTCTTGAGAAGTGTTTTAGGCAGCTAAATCAAGCTTTTAACTGTTATTGATTACTCGTCCGTTCGTTTTTTCATATATTCTTATTTGGGAGAAATTTGCGCAAAAAAATCGTCACATTAAATTTTCGGTTAATGACCATGCCGATACAAGAATCATCAATTAGGAACTGCGATTTAGGAATCTAATGAAACTATTTGTTTGGCTATATCTATAACAATAAGTTCAATACAAATAAAAATTTCAGTTACGCGTATTTACCCACCTGGTTCTTTCAGGATAACTATGAAACGACTTTTGAAGCCATTTTAAGCGGTAAGAAAAACTGCAATTTTATACATAACTTTTTATGCATTTTTTAATATCGAAAACTCAAAATTTAAATAAGAAAAACATCGAGTAGATATTTTAAAACATGTTTAGATCATTTAAAATAGTAAAAGATGTTATTTACCTTTTGTATAGTCCAACATAATCGTTAAAGAATGAATGAAAAGAAAATTTTAGTGGCCAAGTCAAAATATCGCAGACTAGTGTAGAGTCTGAGTTAAACCTTTTCGGAGCATTCAGAAATCATTAGCTCACTTTCACGTAGATAAATATGCAAGTCCCCACTTTTGAGAACAGAATCCGGAAAGACTTCTGGTTACGTTGTGGTAGGTTTTACGACATTCTGTTGATATATAAAAATTCAATTTTTTCACGGTAAAAGTGCAACCTGGCCCACTGTGCATCAGTTTTTATCAGTGTTTCGCATAAAGTAAAGTTTATTAAAAATCGTTCTATATGTCCAAATAGAAGGGAGATTAAAAGGAAATGGTTTTGTTCGTGCGCCATTGAACGTTTTCGAATATCTGGCTGTAGTTAATGATTCAAATAAAATAAAATATGCAAGATATATTTTGACTGAATGAAATAAAGTGTATTTTAAGATTAACGTTAAAAAAAAATTGTTTAAAATAATGCTTAGTTTTTTATTCGATAAAGTCAACAGTATCCTGCTATAAAAATAACAAAAATCCAGGATTATGGAAGTTTTAAAACCCCAATAAAAGCATGAATCCTCAGTTATGATTGTGATTCATGTGATACGCCTTATGATAAGGGGGCTGAGCCTCTTGATATCGCTTTTACTGCACATATCATGCCCAGTAGGTGGTGGGGTGGATACAGGGCGAAATTGGGCATGTGTGAAGTTGTAGAGAAAATCGCTCGTTGAATCCCAGCGTAAAACCGAAAAAAGTAGTCTGGATCTCCTCACGTCCCTACAGCGGAGTGCTGTTTTATTACTGAAAGATTTACGGTTGGCCAGCAGTAAAAACGGCCCAAAAGCGTTCTTCTCCTGTTTTATTGCTTTCCTCAGGCCCCTGTTATTATTTCTTCTGCCCCTTCTAGGAGGGATACTCCCGATGTCCCGATGTCACCGGGAATAATGATTTTGTCAGGACGAGGTAGTGTGAAAGGAATATCTGAGTTATAAAAATTCTTTATTATGATATAAACGGAGGAATTTAGGAGAGGAGGGAAGTCTCAACCATTTCTATAGAATGCAATTATCAGCTATTACCATGGAGAGGTAGTCAATAATAAGGGAGAACCTTTGAGCAATTTAAAATAATTATTTTTTTTCTTGGTAATTTTTGTTTGTTTTGTTGACTATTTCGCAGGCTAAAAGGTCATATATAGACCATATATACTGACTGATTCAATGGTAGGTTTTGAATAAAAGATAACGAGCCAATATCAACGAGAGGAAACCCGCATATATCCCAAGTCATCAAAAAATAGTCGTTCAAATTTATGTATCGTCGTCCAAAACAAATCCTGCAGACTTACACAAGTTGTAAAATTGAATTAGCTTTCCAACGGTACGCTTAGAACTTAGATTATCTCACAACTTTTATAATGTAACTGGAATTCTAGAGTGAAGAAAACACCAAAGAAATAAAAGTAATATTATGTTTATTTTCGTGATATTATCAGAAATAAATGAAAATTATTCTTTATGAAATTAATATTTAATGGGTATAGTAAGTCTAGCATAAAATCTGAATACAAAACAAAATACATCGAACATGTTATACGGTCTTACAACGGCCTCCTTGCAGAAGACACTGACGACACCTGGTCACAACGCTGATGTAGTCCTTTCAATCTCCTCATAGTTAGCTCTCACTTCCACAAATGATTCGCAAGTCCTTGTGATTAGGTGGTTTATGTCCTGATACTCTGTTCACTTTCAACTTAAGGCAAAACCCACGCCGAAAATTTGAAACGTTTTGATATTTTTTAACGCATTGAACTGTGAAATAAGTAACTCTAGAAGTGGTTAGTGGGGGCCGGCCGAACCTGACAGGTAAGGGTATGGGGCCCTTTGTCACTTATCTGTGACCATAAAAGCATTTCAAGAAAGGTTTAACCAAAATAATAACTGTTTCTATTTAAATGTTTCCAAATGACACTAAGGATAAGAAGGGTACCGCGCGAAGATGACGGAGTTCCTGCGAGTCGGACTTTTTTACAGTAAATCCCTCCTATTGTGCAGGGTTTGTTTTATTATAACAACTACTAAAATCATTAGTGGCACGCCAAAAATTTGTGTTGGGATTAATTTTCATGAGAGACTTCTATCATTAGTTATAAGTATCGTATATGGAGATTCTGTTTTGTATACCAATAATTTCTAAAATGAATGTGGAAGAAGCAATGGTCGTAACGCCTCCACTGTATAGATTATACTGGCAAACAACTTCCAGGAATACAAGGTCAACTTCAGTGTCAACCTACTCTTATAGCTCAGAGACGTTGAATTGGGACTTGAGCAATAATTAAAAGAAAGAAACCAGCGAAAAGCAAACGTTTGATAATTTACTGCAAGAACAACGGGATGAATAAAAGTCCGACCATCTCGAAGAAATGGAATAGATCAGCATCACAAATCACAGGAAACTGACAGTAGCCAACTTACACAGAAGCTGATAATTCTTAATAAGTCAAAAGACCTATGTACTGAAAATGTACTTACTCTTCGACTTTTACTGAGAAGGCTCTATTCTAAACAACCAAAAATTCTTTGTCATTCTAAGAATGTATCTTGTTTTACTAGCAAAGCATTTTACTGTAATATTTATTTATTTCATTATGAGCTACGCAACTTTAGCGATAAGCTCATGATCAGGAAAATCTCGAAATTACTGTAATAATCAACTGTAAATATGTGCTTAATGGCTAATAAAATTCCATTCAGTCGTGGGTTAAATCTTTCTATAAAATAAGAAATAACAATAACTTCAGTTGGAGACTATGAGGGAGGTTATATAGATAGGAGAATTCAAAACAGCCAACGATTAGCCACAGCCATCTTGATTACCAGAGCCACTGCAGACTTATTACCTATACCTTTCACCATTTCTTAGCTTATTACTACAATACTAATTTTACTGATAAATGCAATTTAAACCAAAAAAAAAACAATTAAAAACTGAGATAAACAAAGAGAAACCCCCTTTCAAAACAAACACTTTTTCAGTTTTAAGCGCTTATATCTCTGATTGACGTTGCCCCATCGAATATTGCTTCAGAACCTTTTTTTTTTAGAAAACTTAGCAAGCATTCGAATTGTCACCTTCCACTTACCACGATTTCCCAACCGTTATCGAGATATTTACGAAAAATGTATGAAGATCCGAAAACTTTTCATGTCTATTAATAGAATAATTTTTTTCTCATACTTCCTTAACTCCAAATATAACCAAAATTTAAACATATTAGTTGGGATTAATTTCCAAGATGTAGAAAATATTTCAATTGAATCCCGCGATTCCAAGTACCCACAACAAAATAATGACTTCCAAAAACATTGATTCTACTTTTCTCAGGAACGGTTAGAGATATCGCCTTGAAAATGGTTTCATTCGTTTTCCTATGTTAAGAAACCTATAAAACAAGTACCTGCAAGCATATAAACTCAAAAACGTAAGCTTTACGATTTTTTTTTGCGCGAATTTCGCCCCAAACACTATCTTCCAGTCGGCGGATTCTGCTGGTTAACGAACTTGACCTTTCAAATGAGACGACAGATTTTTGTACCAAATTTCATCAAAATCGGACCATTTTTGAGCTTGCTAGAGAGCGAACAGACAAGCATATATATAAATATATACATATATATATATACATATATATATATATATATATATATATATATATATATATACAAATTTGGGCCACCTATATTTTCGTAATCTATAGGGTCTGAAACGTGAAAGTTTCTAGTCGGCACTTCTGGATTGCGTCTTGAGGTCAACCTCATAAGCGGGTTCTCCCTATGGAGATAGGGAGTAACCGCGCTACAACACAGATTTTTGTATACAACTTTAATGGAAGAATTACTGTATTCATCTATATATATAAAAAAGTCCGACTCGCAGGAACTGCGTCATCTTAGCGCGGTTCCGTGCATCTCGAAGAAATGTTATAGATTAGGCATCACAAATAACAGGAAATTGACAGTAGCCAACTTACACAGAAGCAGATAATTCTTAATCCTCATTTTTGAGGAAGCCTGAATAAGTCAATACAATTATGTACTGAAAACGTACCCACTCTACGACTACCGCGCAGAAGGCTCTATTCCAAACAACCGAAAATTCGTTGTCATTTTAAGTTTCTTGTTTTACTAGCAAATTCGTTTTACTGTTATAAGCAACTGTAAATATGTGCTTCGTGGCAAATAAAAGTCCAGTCTCTCGTGGGTTAAATCTTTCTATAAAATAAGAAATAATGATAATTCCAGTCATCAGATAGGTCATATATATAGACGGGCGTAGCCTATATTTATTGGAATGGGATCTATATATTTTTTTAATGTACATAAACGACAAAACAAGTGCAGCCCCAGAATAGTATATTTCATTAGGAGTCGTAATAAAACTACAAGTACCGAAAGTGACCTTTGCTGCACCGATTGTCGGCTTTTATTCTCATTTCGCTCAAAACTTAAGATGAAAATAATTTTAAAATGTCCAAAGTCCTACAGCAAAGTACTAGAATTTTCCGTCTGGCTCTAAAGAAGTGGGAGCCCGTGATCTGGTCCTGGGCCTGGCTCTGAGATGTGGCGGCCCTGCCCTAACTTCTAATGAATGAATGCTCGCTCCCCCCTCACAGAGCACCCACATCCCACGGAGCTCGGGACAAATCTTGTCCGAGTTGTCGGGCAGGGCCCCCGACGCCAGTCCCGATCCCCAGGCCCCAGGCCCGCACCACGCCAGCTCGCCAAGCCTGTCCTCTCCAGGCCTTTTAGGTTGCATTAAAATTAGTTAGTGGCTTTTGTGCAGTTAAAGTGATTTATATGTATTATATATGCGTTTAGAGTGTATTTTTAACTGTTATACTATATAATTAAGTGGCATTGATGCAAACTGCAAACCATATTGGGGTGAAGGAGGTTAAATGACAAGGATTTATAATTTTCTTTGGGAGAGTTATGTTATGTTTAGGCAGTTCGGGATTATGTGTCAGAGTGAGGCCGGGAGCAGAGCACACGGAAAGGGAGGAGGGAATACATGAGGCTGTAGGAAAGGCATGCTCGGCTTACAGATCTACACCGAGCAGGCGTTTCCGCGTCATGGGCCTAACTCGGCCTAGTCCTCCTCCATCACCAAGCACCCCACATCACAGCTAATTGTATCAGCTATGGTGTTTGGTGTTTTAATTGGATTTGCTTACATTAATTATCAAATGGAATTGAATAGATTTGTGGCTTTTATAAATTTAAGAAGGTTGGAGACTGAATTAGGATTATCGCATAAGATTTCATCTACGGAGCCGACTATGTTGCAGTCTTGTCGTGCAGTTTCGTAGCTGAGACAGTCTGTCAGAATGTGCTTTATTGTTAATTGATGATTGCATGTTCTGCAAATCGGAGGTTCTTCTTTCTTCATGAGGTAAACATGTGTGAGATTGGTATGGCCGATCCGTATCCTCGTAAGGACCACCTCCTCCCTACGGGTTCCTGTGATCGAAGTTTTCCATGGTCGGATACTAGATTTTATTTCTCTGAGCTTGTTATCTCGAGAGGCTCTCCATGTTGATTCCCATTTTAGGAAAACTTTTTCCTTCAAGAATGCAGCGAAATCCTGACTAGGGATTAATGCGCAGGGTGTTCCTTATGATATCGCCAGTTTGGCTGCTCTGTCAGCTTTCTCATTTCCTGGTATATGACTGTGTCCAGGAATCCATACAAATATTACTGAAATATTATGCCTGTATAAATCGTATACGGCTTCAAGTATGTTCGTTATTATGGGATGTTTTGTAAAGGGGTTTCTTAGAGCGGCTAAAGCAGAGAGAGAATCGGTGAGTATGACTACTTTATTTTTACTTGGAATGTGAGTTTGGAGAGCTTTGTTGATTGCAAGAAGTTCTGCCGTGTAGCTAGAGCATATGCGACTTAAAGAAAATTTGAGTTCTGAGTTTCCAGCTATAAAGGCGGCTCCGACGCCATCATTGGTTTTAGATCCGTCAGTGTATATTATTGATGAAGGGCCTATGTTATGTATTATACTGTTGACTTCGGAGGAGTATATTATTTGGTTAGAATCTTTCTTGGCAAATTTTGTTAGTTTGAGATTCAGGTTTATGGGAGGGAAAGTCCATGGATGTTTCGTGGACGGTATATTCTTCGTTATTTTTGGATAGAGTATATCGTAGTCGTTGAGTA
The DNA here is from genome assembly GCA_946811695.1 of Gonocerus acuteangulatus. Lineage (NCBI taxonomy): Eukaryota > Metazoa > Arthropoda > Insecta > Hemiptera > Coreidae > Gonocerus > Gonocerus acuteangulatus. The sequence goes on along the minus strand of OX328123.1, from coordinate 123,405,589 downwards.
GTTTGAAGATTCTCTCAGTGAAAGCCGGTGATTTTACACGAGGTCTAACTTCATTAAAAATCTGAAATTGTTGAATACTGAATAAGGATGAGCTGTGGAAGAAATAATGGATAGGAAATATTTAAGTGCCAATAGATCTCGTCTGAAGCGCAGTGGTGGTTCCCCGCTCTCTACGCAAATGCTGAGGACCGGACTAGACCTGAAGGCTCCCGTGGCTATCCGGAGACCTGAGTGATGGACGGGGTCGAGCATGGAGAGAGTTCTCTCTGAGGCTGATCCATAGGCCACACAGCCATAGTCCAGCTTAGAACGTATAAGACTCTTGTAGAGGAGCAGCATGCACTTTCTATCTCCTCCCCAGGCAGTGTTGGTGAGAGTTCGAAGTATGGACATAGAGCGCATGCAGTTATCCTTAGTCGTCTTGATGTGTCTGATCCAGTTGAGGTGCTTGTCAAATATGAGTCCGAGATATTTACATGAGTCTTGGTATTTTAATTCTATGTAGAGTGGTGGTAGATTGTATACGGATCTACGTGCGAATAGTACACTGTAGGATTTTTCTTTTGAAATACTGAACCCGCGACTAGAGAACCATTGGATGACTGTATTTAATGATTGCTGGACGGTATGATGTAGGCTGTCTATTGACTTATGAGAGAAGTATAAGACAAAGTCATCAGCGAACAACATTGCCATAACAGGTGCTTGTATTATATTCAGTACCCGATTGATGGAAAGAGAAAAGAGCTTCGCAGCAAGGACGCTTCCGTGTGGTACGCCGTTTTCATGGGTGACTAAGGTGGAATGGCTATTTTTTATTCGGATGGAGAACTGTCTTGAGCTTATAAGATCGATTATGAAATTTAGTATTCTTCCGTCAAGTCCAATATCAATTAGCGTGTCGGTGATAAGTCTTCTCCATATTGTATTATATTCAGTACCCGATTGATGGAAAGAGAAAAGAGCTTCGCAGCAAGGACGCTTCCTTGTGGCACGCCGTTTTCTTGGGTGACTAAGGTGGAATGGCTATTTTTTATTCGGATGGAGAACTGTCTTGAGCTTATAAGTTCGATTATGAAATTTAGTATTCTTCCGTCAAGTACAATATCAATTAGCGTGTCGATGATAAGTCTTCTCCATATTGTGTCGAACGCATTCTTTATATCTAAGAATACTGCCAGGGTTTTTTCTGTTCTAGAGAATCCATACTCAATGGATTCTTAAACTAGTATCTAATTTAACAAGGTTATCTCTAGTGCTTCTGCCTTGGCGGAAACCACTTTGCCACTCTGGTTCAATTCCTCTGTCCTCAAGAAACCAATTAATTCTTTTTAAAACCATTTTTTCATGTAGCTTGGCCAGGGAGCAAGTGAGAGAGATCATACGGTAACTCGTTGCTAAGTCTTTCTGCTTGCCTTGTTTAAGAATTGGTATGCCTACGGACTGTTTCCACTGTTTTGGAATTTGCCCAGTAGTGTAAATTTTGTTTAGGAATTTATGGACTATGGATTTGTTCTGAAAAGTTAGGTTTTTTATGAAGCTTATGCAGATGTTGTCTGGTGCAGGAGAGAGCTGGACGCTTTAAAACGGTTAAAGCTATCGCCTTAAAAATGGTTTCATTCGTTTTCCTAAGCCAAGAAGCCTACAAAACGAGTACTTACAAGCATATGAACTCAAAAATGTAAGCGTTGTGATTTTTTTTGCGCGAATTTCGCCCCAAAAGTCATCTTCCAGTGGGCGGATTTTGCTGGTTAACGAACTTGACCTTTCAAATTGGACGACGGATTTTTGTACCAAATTTCATCAAAATCGGACCATCAGGGAAGCCAGAAATGAGCTAACAGACAAATATATATATATATATATATATATATATATATATATATATATATTTACAAATTTGAACCACCGTTAATTTCGGTCTCTAGGGGTTCTGAAACGAGAAATTTTCTAGTCGGCACTTCCGGATTGTTTCATGAGATCAATTTTATAAGCGGGGTTCCTCCCTCCCTTCATAGAAGGGAGGGAGGAACCGCGCTAACAATATAGACAGATCTAAGGTGTTACACGGTAGCTGGTGAAAGAAAGAATGAGAAGGTCTCGTATTGTAATTCTCTGTATGCAGGGTCTACTTCCAGGTAAAGTCATATACTTTTACTGCCCTTTACCGTCAATTTAAAAAACATATTAACCCACAGGAATTATAGATTGGCCTAAAAACATAAAATCATTGAAAAAAGGATTTCTTATTATTGAATCAAACAAAAACGATATAGAGGTTTTATCAACAGAGTTTTTAAATATATGCAAAGACCTGTTGATCAATAAAATAAAAATAAAAAATAGAGTTCTCTGTAAAAGGTTTAATGAGTTCTATTAATTACATATTTTACACTGTAGTTATAATTTTAAATATTGGAATTATTATCCAAAGATTCATATAATTACTCAACAATAGGTTCTAATTTGAAGCACAGCTATTTTCGATATCTACCTGTTCTAAAACGTGAAATCATTTATTAGGCACTTCGGATGACGTCATTGGGTCGACGTCAGAAGCGTGTTTCCTATCTGTGGAGTGAAGCAGGAAACGAGTTAAAAACAGCAACCAATTAAAAGGTGAGGTAAATAGAGGAAAAACGCCGTTCGTGGTGGTAGACAATCTTACAAGGCATTTCGCTCAGAAATCTCCGAAATATTCTTACTAATTTTACGTATCCTGTTTTATAACCAAATAGATTTATATTCTATAATCAATAAGAAAAAACTACTAGCAATAAAAAACTATGGGTAACAGATGAAAATAGGGAATACCAAGAACAATTCTAAAGAACGAAATCAACACCAGTACTGTAATCTAGATATTCATAAGGCATCTTCGAATTCTAACAAACAAAATATTGCTTCTAATTATACGTATCCTGTTTACTGACCAATACATTTGACTGCTCTAAGCAAGTACAAAAATAACGAGCAGTGAAAAAAAAACTGCGGGAAACACACAAATAGATCCGTTTAAATAAACGAAACTAACTAAGTTTTAAGCACTTATTTCTCCTAATGTGACGACTCCATCAAACATTTAGTAAGCTTTCGAATGGTAACCTTTCGCTTCCCAAGATTTTCAACCGTTTTCGAGATATTATTGAAAGTATACGAAGTTCCCAAAATTTTCATTATTTCTAGCAACAGAAAATTGGTCTCATTTTTCCTACCCTGTTTTACAAACAAATACATTTTCCTAACATAAGAAATTACAAAAATAAAAAGCAATTAAAAACCAAGGGAAAGAGACAAAAAGTCCGACTCGCAGGAACTGCAGCATCTTAGCGCGGTTCCGTTCATGTCCCTAGTGCCATTTAATAAGCTTAGAAAAGAAATAAACTTATTTTTTTATATATATCTCGTGAAAATTGTCAAAATCCTATCGAACATCTCGAATAAAAGTGATATTAAGGCGTCAGGGACACCGACAGTAGCTAACTTTTACACAGAAGCGGAAATTACAGAATCTAGCTCTCATTCTAAAGCAAAGCTCTATAAATCAATACAAAATATGCCTAATAAAGCCTTTCTAGAGGATACAGAAGCATGGGCGTATATGAGGGGGGGCTGAGGGGGCTGCAGCCCCTCCCGAAATTTTGAATTGATGATAAAAACTTCTCGTAAAACCCTTAAAAATAAATTAAATAAGATCACTTAGTTCATAAAACATATTTTATTTTACGTGTAATAGCGTTCTAGTTGCCTAAAACTATTCCAAGCTCTAAATATTTAGTATTCCATACCCTGGAAATGGTCTCAGCCCCCCCCCCCCCCCCCGAAATGTTTTTTATATACGCCCATGTACAGAAGGATCAAGAAGAAGTAAACAAGATTGAGTAGAATACCCTGCCTAATATAGCCTATATAGAATAACATGCCGAATAAAACCTATCTAGTAAATACACAAGGACAAATAAAAGTCTTGACGAATAACAAGTCAAGAAAAAAACCTTTATTTAACAAAATAAAACAAAGTTTAGTTGTCCAACTACAATAGAATAATATACCTAATTAAGTCTATGGAGTAGACACAAATGGACCAAAAACAAGTCTTGTGGAATATTGTTTTTTTTTCTAATTAAATACTTTTTATCAATATTTAGTAAATAACCTTTGTTGAAAACTATTGATTGCTAATTGATGAATCGGTTTACAACTAAGTAGTCTTTAGGAATATTTAGTATATAAGCTATGTTTGGATCTGAGTTTTTGGGGTGCTCTCCGCCTAGGCTTTGTATTTGTGTCGGCAGATACCTGGGGTATATTTACAGCTCTTGAGGATTAACTCTTAGCAGGTAAATTTTTCTGCGGCCCCCTTTTTTCTACGGGCATTGAACCGCCATATTCGCTCATAGTATCTAACCGTTGTGAAGTTTATTTTTGGATTTAGGACTTAATATACATATGTAGACTAAATCATAGCAAGAAGTAATCCTCCGTCGTCGGTTCTTAACAATGTAGACTCGCTAATGTTATCCAATCTTAGACACATCGTATATAAAATCCACAGCAAAAACACGACATTTCATCAGAATCCCCTGCTAAATAAAACATATATAGAATAATATGCCAAATAAAGCCTATCTTGTGGATAAAAATAGAGGAAAAAAGCCGTTCGTGGTGGTAGAAAATCTTAAAAGTATTTCGCTCAGAAATCTCCGAAATATTGTCACTAATTTTACGTATCCTGTTTTATAGCCAAGTAGATTTATATTCTATAATCAATAAGAAAAACCTACTAACAATAAAAAACTATGGGTAACAGATGAAAATAGGGAATACCAAGAATAATTCTAAAGAACGAAATCAACACCAGTACTGTAATCTAAATATTCATACGGCATCTTCGAATTCTAACCAACAATATATTGATTCTAATTATACGTATCCTGTTTTATTGACAAATACATTTGACTACTATAAGCAATTAAAAACACTAGGGAATATGTCAAAGAACTCGGAGTAGGAGCCTCGACAGTTTCAAGACATTTGAAGGAAATCGACAAATCCAAAACTGACATTTCATACGGTACAGACTGATATATTTTTAACAATGAATTGTTTTTCTTATTTTAATTAATCTGTTTTATTGTCAAATACATTATCCAGCTTTAAGCAATTAAAAAATAACAAGGAATAAAAACAAACAAAATGAACCGTTCGAATAAACGAAATCAATTACTTCAAAGTTTAAGCACTTATTTCTCCGATTGACATAGCCTAATAAAAAATTGTTTCAGAATCTTTTTTGTAGAACATTTAGTAAGCTTTCGCATGGTAACCCTCCGTTTACCAATATTCCTAACCGTCTTCGAGATATTAGGGAATGTATACGAAGTTCCCAAAACATTTCATGTCTGTTAATAAAATATTTTATTCTAATCCTTCCTTAGCTTCAAACGTAACCAAAATTTTAACATATTAGTGTTGATGAAATTCAAACATGCAGAAAATGTTTCAACTGAATCCCATAATTTTAAGTATCAAAATCAAAGACAAAAAGAACAGTTCGAATAAGCGAAATCAATTACTTTAAAGTTTTAAGCACTTATTTCTCCGATTGACATCGCCTAATCAAAACTTTCATTAGAACCTTTTTTGTAGAGCATTTAGTAAGCTTTCTAATGGTATTCAAAGTTACCAAAACTTTTTTATGTCTGATTCTAAGTACCCAAACCAAAAACGGCATTCAAAAGTTATTTTTTCAGTTTTCTCGAAAACGGTTAAAGAAAATGGTTCCATTCGTTTTCCTAGCCCAAGAAGCCTATAAAAAGAGTACGTACAAGCTTAAGAACTGAAAAACGTAAGCGTTACGATTTTTTTTGCGCGAATTTCGCCCCAAACGCCATCTTCCAGTGGGCGGATTTTGCTGGTTAACGACCTTTCAAATTGGACGACAGATTTTTGTACCAAATTTCATCAAAATCGGACCATCAGGGAAGCCAGAAATGAGCGAACAGTCAAATATATATATATATATATATATATATATATATATATATATATATATATATACATAAATAAAAATATACACATATATATATATATACAAATTTGAACCACCGTTATTTTCGGTCTCTAGGGGTTCTGAAACGCGAAATTTTCTTGTCGGCACTTCCGGATTGTTTCATCGTATCAACCTTATAAGCGGGGTTCCTCCCTATGGGGGAGGGAGGAACCGCGCTAAAATCACATGTCTGTCTGTTTGTTTGTTCCTTATACAAATCTACACAGTTTGACTGATTTTGACCAAACTTGGAATAATGGTAGGTCTTGATACGAGAAATCTCCTAGGCTAAGTCAAAAACGTCTACCAGCTGTCTGTCTGTATGTTTGTCCCTTATACAAATCCACACCGTTCGTCCGATTTTGACTAAACTCGGTACACAGGTAGATCTTAATCTGGGGAGTGCCGTAGGCTAGGTCAAAAAAATCTACCAGCTGTCTGCCTGTATGTTTGTCCCTTATACAAATCCATACCGTTAGACCAATTTTTACGAAACTTGGTATACATGTATGTCTTAAGACGGGGGTGTTATAGGTTAGGTCAAAGTCGTCTAGGACTCACAGTTGGGAGGCCACGGGTTCATAACAGTTACAAACTTGGAATAATGGTAGGTCTTGATACGAGAAATCTCCTAGGCTAGGTCAAAAAAATCTACCAGCTGTCTGTCTGTATGTTTGTCCCTTATACAAATCCACACCGTTCGTCCGATTTTGACTAAACTCGGTACACATGTAGATGTTAATCTGAGGAGTGTTGTAGGCTAAGTCAAAAACGTCTACCAGCTGTCTGTCTGTATGTTTGTCCCTTATACAAATCCACACCGTTCATCCGATTTTGACTAAACTCGGTACACATGTAGATGTTAATCTGAGGAGTGTCGTAGACTAAGTCAAAAACGTCTACCAGCTGTCTGTCTGTATGTTTGTCCCTTATACGAATCCATACCGTTCTTCCGATTTTGACTAAACTCGGTACACATGTAGATCTTAATCTGGGGAGTGTCGTAGGCTAAGTCAAAAACGTCTTATAGCTCACAGTTGGGAGGCCACGGGTTCATAACAGTTACAGATTCGTGTTATTACATTTTAATAATACTTATTTGGTTTCTAATTTATTTAGGCTTTTCTATATGCAGAAAGTAGGTGTAGCATGGCACGCCGGGTAACGGCTAGTTAAATATAAATATTAACAAGAATGATTCCCATTAATTTCTGATAAGATCGCAAAAAAAAACGTGATATTAGATTTCTTTGTCAATTGTTTTTTCCATTAAATTTCCAATTATATTGTAAATTTTAGAGTTAATCTCGCACCATTGGAATGATAATTAAATTTAACAACTTTTGTGAGATTTTGCAGTTTGCAGACTTTTTTAGAAGTCTTCTGATTCTAGAGAATTTTACGCTACCGAATCTTTTCATAGGGTATTGATGGTTCAAAATCAATTTCCCTCTGCGAAATAGCTTGTACACGTATCATGGATAGGTCTAAAGGGGGCATAATGAGTTATCCACACAATTTCTTATTCATCAGGAAGAGGGCCCATTATTTATTGCCCATTAATAATGCTTAATATTACGCTGTAACTAACTTCACTGGTTTAGTTTTCAATTATTTTACGTCATAACTAATAAAAATTTGACGGTTTAGACGTGGGTTAGTCACCATCCGGAAGTAGCCGAAGCGTTACAGTTTTAGCGTCACACTAGGTCATAGCTAAGAGATATCTATGTCAACGTACTTTATCAACAGACATGAGTAATTTTAGATATTTCGTTTACAATCATAAAAAATTGTGAAGGAATTGATGGTATAGATCAAAATTTGACAATTTTTATATCTCTTGGAGCTCCAGGTTCCAGAATGAGCTAAATTGCGCTTTTCCTATCAGATTTTTTCCGGTTTAATTTCGCCGAAAGCTTTTTACTTTTTTATGTAAGTAAGCTTGTAATGAAAGAGAGCATCCCCTGGTATGCAAAGTTGATAGGATCCTCTCTCTCGAGAGAGAGTAGATTGAGAAACCCCCGCTGTTTCTAATCCAAGTCCAATCAGATACAGGGAAAATAGCTATGGGAATTAGCGACAGCCCATGGGAGGAGGGAGGAAAAATACCTCCTCCTCTCTCTAAATACAATTTAAATATATTAAATTCCCGAATGTCACTTTCACGGTCCTGTCCCTTGCTTTAATGGACTTTTAGGAAGCCAACGAGGCGGAACTGTTTTAATTCTATCCTTATGCATCTTCATTAGGATACGGTTTGACTAATTTTTTTTTTTATATATATATATATATATATATATATATATATATATATATATATATATATATATATATATATATATAAAGTGTTGTCAGTTCTATGCTCCGGCCGCCTCATTTTCCCCTTTACAGGTACCCATAAATTAATTAATTAAAGACTGGGTGAGCCTAAGGGCGATCTGGGACCACAAATCCAACCCACGAACGACGACACTAGTAGATAAAATTCTTTAGTGAGCACTTGTGTTTTGATTTCGGGTAGTAGTAGGAAAAGGGGGTTTCTGGCGCAGTCTTCAAAATTCCCTATTTCCCCGAAAAAACCTGATCGTCGATTTTTGTAGGATTTTTCATTTTTATCTCAAACATCTAATTTTTTTAAAAAATATACATTTTCTAACATATTTCTTTAAAACCTAACAAATAAAAAAAAAATACATATTTTTAACATATTTCTTTAAAACGATACAAAATTGGGATCACCCCCAAAAAGTAAAAATATTATATAATTAATTTAATTATTATTTCCATTTGTTATACACGTTTAATCATCAATATCACTTTCAGATTTCTTAGATTTAGATCTATTTTCATTTTTATTTTCTCGGAAGTCAATAATATGAATTTTCTTCCCATCATTTAATTCTTTTAAACCGTCATAAACGAATAATAGTTTTTGTGAATTTAATTGTTGAATATCTTTTTTATTTAATTTGTCATTAAATCTATCTGGTAGATAAACTTGAAATTTATCTTCCTTATCTTTTAACGTAACAACTATACGTTTTCCAAATTTTGTAATAATTTCTTTAAATTCTTTAATTGAATAAGATTGACCACATTCCAATTCTGTTAGTTTCTTTATTGGAGTATTTTGACATTGACCAACTCGTTGGATCTTTTTTAATACTTCCATTTATTACGAATAAAATTTATTTAAATATTTTTATAATGTCCTAATGCTCTAGTATGGATTCCATCTTCTAAAATATAACGTTTATCATCATCTGGTGATAAAGCTTTTTTATTAACTTGAATTGAATATATCTCATGTTTATAACTCCTGATTTGATTCATTGTTCTATAATGAACTCTTTTATTGAATAAACAATCTTTATAATCTTCAAATGATATTTTCTTATTTACAACACATTTCTTAATAACTTTTGATTTCTTACAAATAGATATCTCATTTTTATGAGAATACATTTTAGATCTTAATCCAATAAATTCTGTCATAATAACTCCATTATTTTCATCTTTCATTTTACCTAATACTTTCTTATTTACTCTAGGTATATTGAATCTGTTATCAACAGGAAAATCTGAAGTATCGAACAGATCAATCATTTCTTTCATGTCTTCATAAAAATCGTCTGTTTTAATATTATATATAAGACTGTCTGTATCCATGTACATTAATTTAAGATCATTTCCATATTTCCGTTTCATAGTATTGTAATGAAAATCGTACATTAAATGTTTCGATAAATCTAGAATACTCATTCCTACATAAATCGGTTTATTAAATTTAACTTTTGTTTTGTTCATATGAATTACTGATAGATTTTCATCAAATATTGTTCTTCCTTTAAAATTTGGTTTTGATATTAATTTCTCAACTTTCCCATAATTATTACACAATTTCACATCAATTCGTTTTCTTATATTTTCCATAGTTTTTCCAAACACTGAATTATTCATTAGTTTATAGAAATCTTTTTCAAAATCATTTACAGCTCTAGTTCTCATTTTCGTATTGAGATCAATATATTTTTGTAACCAATTCGATTGTTTAAATTCTAATACCCTATGAACTTTTTTTAGCTTTAATCCCATATCCAAACATTGTTTTAAATTTCTGTAATGAATCACATATTTTTCTTTATCAAATAATGTCGTTAATAATTTTACATGTTTTGAATTACCTGGTATTCCATTTTCTGGAGCTAGAGGTAAATCAGAATGATCATCATGTAACTCTTTTGGATATTCAAGATCAACTTCTAGTATATAACCTTTCTCTGAATCATCATCTAAATTTTCCATTTCTTCTGGTTTTATCCATTTAAATCCTCCATAAGGTAAATATTGACTCATCGCCCAACCATATAAATTATTTGCATCTAAATACATTAAATAACTAGATGGAAGATTTTTATCATATTTTTTCATATATTTATTATTTGCTTTAGAATATCTATTACAACATTGAGATATTCCACCACGAGTTCCTTTTTCCAACATCAAAATCATATCATAATCATTTAATAATTCCAACTCGATTTCTGTAGTTTTTAACATTGCATCCCAAGATAATCCTGGAGCTGTAAAATACCAATCTGGATCAAGTTTATAAGTTTTTAAACAGACATCTCTAAAATTTTCAAATATATCAGACAATATTAAAACATCTGATTTAACATATAAATCTGAATACTCTCCTAAATTTCTAATTTCAAATGTTTTCCATACCTTTTTTGCATGTTTATAATCGTTTTCAGAAATATCACAATCATTCAATTTACTATAAAATTCTTCGATTGAAGGTAATTTTGACTCTTCAAATTTTTCTTCTGAATCCATGTAATCATAAGGATACACACCTTTTCTCGTAATCAAATCTAATTTTTCATCTTTATAATATTTACTGGTTTCTCTAAACATAGATTTCAAGAATTTATATTTTTCTAACTTTTTACCTTTCATTTCTTCATGAATTTTTCTTAAGTTCGTAGATAATGAATCTAAACTCGAAGCCATAAATCTGAATGAATCAACAAATCTAATTTCTAATTTATCAACTTTCTGTGTGAATGAAATATATTTTTCTTCAGTATTTGGAATTACCTCAATATTTTCTTTAAATTTCCCCATCGCTTTAACAAATAGATGTGCATCATATCCAGATAAATTATGAATGAATACTGGAACAAAGGAAGGATTTTTATAATTCAAATTACAAATTTCATGAGCTGGACCTCGATATTTTCCAGTTAAATGATCATGATCTCTTACCTTTTTTCCTAATATCCCAATAGGTTTTTCCCCATATTTCTTATAATTATTCCATGTTATTATATCCTTTTCACATATATGACAAATATCAGTTTCCTGAAAATGTTTTTCTTCTTCAAAAGTCATCTCCAACGGTTTAATTTCTTCATAAATCTTTTGAATATTTTTAACTTCCTCATGAATCATTTCTACAAATTTATCAGTGCAATCAGATCCTCTATATACTACAGGTTGTTTGTAATCATAATTTTGATATTTTATATAATAACAAAAACTATTTGGTTCATGTTTTTGATATTTCATAGTATAAGAACCTGATGAATCAGGTTGACAATTATCAATTTTTTTAGTTAAACATTCAAAATCTGCATATATTACGAAAGGAACTCTTAACGATCTGTTATAATTTTTGAAATTTAAATATTCACCTTTTTTCGGCATTTCAATTTTTACCGCCGTTTTAGTTTTACAATCAAGTTCATGTTTTTCTAATTTTTCAGCTGAATAATAATATCTTAAACATCTTTCACATGGATAAATTTTTACTTTTTTATTTATTACTTGTGTTTTGACTAATCTAGAGAGATCTTTAATCCAACAGTAATGATCATTTTCATTATCTTTAATATAAAACAGATTTACATGTTTATCTAATTTATGTTTTGTAATTCTTAAAGGATGAACAGATTCTTCATATCCGTAAACATTTATAGATATATTGTTTTGTTTTTCAAATTTACTAATATCTTTAAAGGAAACTGGGAAGTTGATTCCATCAAAATTTAATTCATCTTTATACATTTCATATTTTGTAACTCTTTGAGGATCCTTGTCTACTGGATGTAATGCTGATAGAACTGACCACATAAAACATTTATTATCATTATTTTTTACATTAATAATTGCTTTTTTAGATTTTATTTTTTCTGGTAAATCGATATATGAAGAACCTCTCAATGGATTATATTTATTGATTCGAAGTTCTAAATAATCAATACTTACAAACTCCCATCCTGAACCATTTCTTTCAAAATCATCCATTTCTTTTATCAATTTCTCAATAGCACTATCATAAAATGTATTTAGATCTGAAGATTGTAATATGATTTCATTTTTAGTTTTAAATGAAAATTCTCCCAGAAAATAGTGTGCTCCACCAAACCATTTTACTTCCCCCCTTTTTTTAAAGGTAAGGAAAAATTTAAGATTAACTTTCAAATCCATATTTTTTACATTTTCAGTTATCTTATCGATTATTATATTTCTTTTATCTTCCAAGAATTCTCTTGGATGAAAAATTCCTTCCATATTCCTAACTATATAGGTTTTTAATCTTGATTCATAAGCTGTTTCAATTTCCTGAATTTCTTGTTCATCATTAATGTTTACTTTCTTGTGTGCTAAAGATTCAATATGTTTCTCTTTATATGATTTTTTATAATATTTATTACAATCATCACATTTGATTTGTTTTTCCCTAGGAGGTTTAGGTTTTGAAAATAAACTTGGATGGAAATTGAATTCATTTATTGATGTTTTTTTGGATTGATTTATCGATTTTTTAATGGATTCATTTATTAATCTCTTTCGGTTTTTCTTTCTTTTTTCATCATTAGTGATCAACTTAATAAGATCAGATTTATTCTTTAATTTTGAAAATCCTTTAATATTACGTGATCTACAATAATCTTGTAATTGTTTCATCGTCCATAATTCAAAGTTTTTATCAGGTTTTGGTCTAGAAAACAAACTAGAATCAAAATTGAATTCATTTATAAATTTCTTTTTCTCTATTTCATCAATAATATGATTTATAAGATCATCTTTCTTATTATATTTAAAATATCCTTTAATATTGTGAGATTTACAGTAATCTCGAAGGTTTTTGAGAGTTTGACTTCTCAGTTGGTTCTCCATTTATTAGAAATGAACTTTTTAAATCCTGCAAATTTTTCCATCCTAGAAATTAATACATTTTTTTAAACTGATTCAAAATATATCCTCTAAATTGGTTTTTCTTTTCAATTATCTCAAATGGTTTCATCTCTAAAAATTCATTCCACAATTCTTCATTTCTCTTAAATTTTCTTATTCGAACATTATGTTTAATTTCTAATAGATCTGCAATTTTTGCGATAAAAAATTTATATGGTAGGGCTTTTCGTTTATAATTTTCATTAAAAACTTCAAACACTTCTTCAATTTTAATTCTATCTTCAGGTTCATCTATTAACTTTAATAAATGTTCATGAAAATATCTCTGTCTATATTTAAAATTATTATGAGGATTTCTTGTTGGTGGATAACAACTATAACAACGATTATCTAATACCGATTGTTTACAACAGATCTGACAAAATTCGAAAGGTTCTAATTCCTCCATTTATTAGGAACGAACTTTTTTAGATCTTACAAAATTTTACATCATCATTTGTTTTAAAATATACTCTCTAATAGATTAATTTATATTCAAAGTTATTCCATATTTTCACCATTCTCTTAGTTTCCTTAATTTCAATATTATTTCCTACTTTTAAATAATCTGCAATCTTTTTGACTAAATATTTATAAGGTATATATTTACCTCTATAATTATTAATAAAAGTTTCAAATATTTTTTCAATTTCAACCTTATCATTAACATTTTCTATTAAATTATTCAATTTTTTACGAAATCTATTTATTCTATACGATTTACGATTATATTTACCTATTTTAATGTCTGTTACACAATTATAACAATTATTATTTAATACACTATACCTTCCACATATACTACACATTTCCATTTCTCCATGATCCAAATTTTCATCTATAAAGTTTCCTTCTGTATCCGAATTTTTTAAATCGTCTCCATAAACTGAAGTTAATTCAAATTCGTCTTCGTAATGTGGAGGTAATTTAAATTCTTCCATAGATTCTTTTTCTTCTAATAACTTAATTAAAACAGATTTCTTCATGTTATAATAATTTTTTATTTTATACTGACTTCCCAAACGTCTTAATTCAACTATTTTTTTATCACTTAATTTTTCTTTAGTTTTAGATTTTTCTAATATTAAATCGATTAATGCTTGTTTTCTCAATTTAGAAAAACCTCGATAATTCTTTTCTTTACAGATTTTTTTTAAATCTTCAACTGTCTTATTTTTCAGGTCTTCCATTTATTTAGAAATAATTTTTATCAATATAAAATTTATCATCGAAATATTTTGTTAAATATCTTTTCAAACTCAAATATTCTCATTTTAAACCTCTGATTATTGATTAAATTAAAATTAATTCTACATTCATAAGGTATTTCATAAATAGTTACAAGATCATTAAATCTTACCTTCTTCATTTTATAGTTTTAAAAAAGTTAAAGGTGACAGAATCGGTCACGTTAAGAGGTAATGAGAAATCTACTGAAATATATCAAATTCTGAATGTATCAAACCCATTCCTAAATGTCTTTTAATTTTCATTGCATTCGTTGTCAAATATGCCGCAGTTCTTTCTCCTATATCAGCATCACTCGAAATAACTCTTTCCCATGCTTTATTTTCTAAAATTTTGTCTGCGATATGTCTATCTGATACTTCTTTATGATCTCTATAAGATATATCATGTTCTTTTGCAGCTTCATCTAATTTATTAATTGGTTTATCACCTCTTTCCAATCTTTCATTTAATTTAGTACCTGGACCTAAATAGTTATAACCCGGATAATGTAATTCGAATGGTAATCCACTTAATATTTTATTAAACAATCCAGATCCTATAGTTTCATCCTTAATTATTTTATGTGGAAGAGCATTCACTAATCTTATTAAATATTCAGTTCCTTTTCGATCATCAATATGTTTTTCTAAAAGATTTGTTAAAAATCTGATAATACCGACTTTTTCATTATGAAAATTATTATCTCCAGCCAATTCTGAAGCATATATTAAATTCAATCTTGAAATCAATTCATTCAAATTTTGTATATACATAACAGAATGTTCATTATAATTAACTATTCCTCTTCCGGTAACCGGAATTGTCTTTAATTCTTCGTATATAGGTTTTAATAAATTTTTATATTTTTTTGATTGTGGAGCTTTTGGTCTATTTGTTGACGAGTTATTTTTGTTATATAAAACCTCACTATTAATTAAAATTTCTTTATAGGTATTAAATTCTTCTTGTGAATATAATTTTTCACCTTTATTATCAAATAAGTTTTCATAATTTTGTGTTAAGAGAACCCATAATCCTTTTGTTCCAATATATTTTTTTCCATCAATAATTAAATCATTTCCATCTATATTAACTTTATTCTTTCCGATTTTAAAAAATAATTTTTTTTCATCGTAAGTAATTCCATAATGTTTATCAGTTAGTTTTGGTAAATATGTTGCTCCAAGAGGACCAATTATTTGACCGATAACAGATGATGAAATATTCAACGGAGTATCTGATTCATTTAAACTGTCTTCACTTAAATCCGACTCGTCTTCTGAAACTTTTTCCATTGGAACAAATGTAACTCTCTTTTTGTCTTTTGAAAAAGGTGTACTTTTTGCAAGTGGTGTATCTTTATCGTATAATTCTCGTTCAAAACATGTTTCTTCTTCTGAAGGTGGAATTTCCATATCTGCTATGTTTCTTGTAAACGGTACAAGATCTGTAATTAATGTTTTATTTTGTTCTAACACATTTTTTATACTCTTGTCGACTTGAGAAATCTTTTCATTAAAAGTATTATCAAGTTTATTGATTGCACTCGTTATCGGTAAATATTCTTTACCTTTTAAATCTTCTTCAAGTATTCTTTGTTTTCTGGCATGTTCAAATTTTTTAATTAATCTATCTCTTATCTTAATAGTTTGTTTTGGATCCATTTATTATATTAAAAAGTTCAGAACGGTTTAACTAGATTTAACTAAGTTTAACATTTCGTTAAGTTTATTTGTCATGAATCAGACTTAAATATATAATATTATTAACATTTTCATTATTTAATAATTCATGTCTTTCATTCCTAATAGTTACATTTATTTTTTGAATTTTATGAATATCGTTTCTAATTGGAACATAAACAATTTCTAAGGGTTTTTCTGAAATCTTTGATTCAAAAGGAACATTCGGGAAAAAACTATATACTAAATCAGTTTCTTCATGTATGTGTTCATTAGAAGAATGACTCACTAAACTAGATTCGACTAAATTACAATGAATTTCGATAACATCAAAAGGTCTTACTTTAGGTCTGAATTTTCCAACATGTACTGTGTTACTTGCATAATCTGTTGAAATTTCATTTTTAGTTGGTATTTCGAAACCAAAAATGTTTTTAAGATTTACGTCCAGATCAAATGGATACGGTGAAAACATTTTTACCTTTCCATCATTATTACTTTTTATATAGAACTTTTCGTTTACAAGTTCTTTCTTTATTAGATTATCGATTTCTTTTAAACTCCAAAATCCTTTTTCAATTTTAATATGTTTTCTTGATTTATTAATATCGAATGAAATGAATGAATCTTTTTGTATGTTAGGAATGTTATTATCCGAATAAAAACCAACAAGACCTATTTTATAATTTATATTTTCGTCTAGAAATATTGGATGTGCTAATTTCAAAGTCAACTTAGAAGTTTTACCAGTTATTTTTAACAATTTCATCTTATATAAATTACTCTATTTATAATGGAAAAAAAGTATCGTATAAAAATTTACCACGAAGATAAAAATAAGACTAACAATAAACCTTTTCCATTACCATTAAGATGTATAATTATCGGTAGTAGTGGTTCTGGAAAAACAACTTTATTAACAAATTTTATTTATGGAGATTGGTTAGATTATTCTAAATTATATGTATGTAGTAAATCTTTAGATCAAGATATTTATCAAGAAATGATTGAGTTGTTTAGTGATATTGGAAATAAAATAGGAGAGGATGTAGGGTGTTTTTATAATGATATTGAAGAAATGGAAAATGTAGATACTTGTGAACCGAATAGTTTAGTTATCTTTGATGATATTATATTTGAAAATCATGAAAAAATTAATGAATATTTTGTTAGAGGTAGACATAAAAATATTTCTTGTATTTATTTAAGTCAATGTTATAGTAAAGTTGATAGAAAGTTTATTAGAAATAATGTTAATTTTATTTGTTCTTTTAAACAATCTCTTCATTACACTGAAATGATATATAAAGATTTTGCTGGAAGTGATTTTTCATCCTTTGATATTTTTAAAAAAATTTGTAATGATTGTTGGGAGGATGATTATGGTTTTCTATCGATAAATACATATAATAAATTAAACAATGGAAAGTATATCCATAAACTAGAGAAATTTATCTATTTTAAAGACTAGATTTTATCCTATAATAAATGGTACTTATATATTGTGTAAAGTGTAAAAAACAAACAGAAAGTAAGAATTATCATGAAGAAACTTCTAAAAATGGAAAACTCATGGGTAAAGGAATTTGTGAAATTTGTGGAAGTAAAAAGAATACTTTTTTAGGTCAAAAAATGAAAAAGAAATGAGTGTAAAAGAAGGAATAATTGAAGAAATTCATAAACCGGTTAGAAGAAATTTTGAAAGAACAAAAATTATAACTCGAGGAATAAATGACCTGTGGCAATCTGATTTAGTTGAGATGAATACTGGAAGTTTAAAAGGAATATCAAAAATTAATAAAGGATTTAAATATATTTTAACTGTAATAGATACATTTTCTAAAGTTTCTTGGGCAATTCCTGTTAAAGATAAAACTGGTAAATTAGTGACTGAAGCATTAAAAAGTATATTGAACGATAAAAATAAACCAAAAAATTTACAAACGGATAACGGAAAAGAATTTTATAATAAAGAATTTCAGAATTTAATGAAAGAATATAATATCAATCATTATTCTAGTTATAGTGAAATAAAATCTGCTATAGTAGAAAGATTTAATAGAACTTTAAAAGAAAAAATGTGGAAAGAATTTTCTAAGAGAGGATCATATAAATGGATAGATATTTTAGATGACTTAATTAAAGAATATAATAATTCCTATCATAGAACTATAAAAATGAAACCTATAGGAGTTAATAAGAAAAATGGAGAAGAAGTATTAATGAATATTTATAATGATAACAATGTTAAAAATGAAAAACCAAAATTTAAATTAAACGATTATGTAAGGATAAGTAAATATAAAGGAATATTTGAAAAAGGATATACACCTAATTGGTCTACAGAGGTATTTAAAATAAGTAAAATAATACATTCAGTTCCTATTACTTATAAATTAATAGATTTGAAGGAAGAAGAAATCGAACGTAGATTTTATAAAGAAGAATTAATGAAAACCAAATATCCACATGATTATCTTGTTGAAAAGGTTTTAAAAAGAAAAGGAGATAAAGTTTATGTCAAATGGTTAGGTTTTGATAATTCACATAATACTTGGATAAATAAAAAAAATGTTGTGAATTAAATTTCTTTTTCACTGTGTAATTCCTCTATTTTTATAATTAGATATTCCTCACTAAATTCTTCATTATTTATTCTAAAATAATTACCATGAAATTCTAAATCATTTTTTAATTTTTCTTTTATTCTAGAATATAAATTAACACTATTTGGATCATAGAATTTTATTATCTCCTCACAATCTTGATGTTCTAAAACTATTTTATCAACAGCTCTTTTTAAATATACTTTTTGACATCTTATAACATAATAACTATATTCACATTCATAGTCGTTTAACTTAAATAATAGGAAAAAATGTCTTAATTTTTCATCTTTAGTTTTAGGTACAACATCAGATTTGATATTTGTTATTTTATTATTTAAATTTTCAATTTTTTCATCTTTCTTTTTTATAATTTTGTCTTTACTGTATAATTCTTCCTTCAATTTATACTCCCCTGTTTTTCTAATTGTTTTGATAACATTGTAAACCCATTTTTGAAATTCTTTTGCTTGAGGTAATTTCGATTTCATAATCAAAGAATATAAACCTAATTCGTTAATAAAAATAGTATGTGCTTGCATATTTGAAGAGTGCTCTTCTAAGGAGCACCCTTCTAAAATAAGATTTAGATTTGTTTTATGTTCTTCATCAACAAGATTATATGCTTTGGTTATTTTTTTATACTCTAATAATTCAGCAATATCTCTAGCTTTAAACCAAGGATCGTTATTTTCATCTAAAATCATAAATATTTCTTTATTATTATAGTTAAGTTTGTTGTTCAGAATATTTAGAATCCCCTCCATTTATTAGAAACGAACATTTTTAAATCCTGCAAAAATTTCCCAGTAGAAAGAATTTATATTCTTTTTTATTCATTATAAATTAAAGAAAATGAGTGAGTATAAACCTTTTAAAATTTCACTAACGGAAGGTCAAAAATCTAAAATTATTGGTGCTGTAAAAAAGAAAACTGATGTTACAATCGATACAAAAAAAGGAAATAATTCAATTTTGTTAACTCAAAGACAGATCGATAAGATTAACAGAAATGCTAAAGACGGAAAGGGAACTAGAATTAAATTAACATATAAACAATTAAGAGAAAATGAAAAAGATGGTGGAATACTTCCTTTAATTTTTGCAGGATTAGGAGCTTTAGCTGCTTTAGCGAGTGGAGCAAGTTCTATTGCAAACTCGGTTATCGATAAAAGATATAAAGATAAACTAATAGAAGAACAAACAAGACATAATAAAGAAATGGAAAAGAAACAGGGAGGAAAACTTGTAACAGTTAAAAAAAAAAAAAAATAACTCCTTTATCTAATTTTGATATCGAGAATATCGTTAAGAAGTTAAACATAAAACATTTTAGAGGAGTTTTTATGAAAGATGAACTTCCGAAACATCCTAGAAATATTGAGTGTGGAATTGTAAACATTGATAATTCTTTCGGAAATGGTACTCACTGGGTTTCTTATTATAAAAATGGAAATAAAAAATATTATTTTAATTCATATGGAAACTTACATCCATCAAAGGAATTAGTTATATATTTGGGAAAAGATAATTTAATATATAATGAAGACAGACTTCAAGAAATTAATGATCCACCTATTTGTGGACATTTATGTTTGTTAGTTCTTAAATTCTTTTCTAAAGATATGGATTTTAATGAAATTTTAAATATAATAAATAGAAAGAAATGGAATCTTATTCAAGAGTTATTTTAAAATTTGATGTTTTAGGAAATCAAATTGTTTTTCCGGAATCTGGCGATATTGATGAAACGCAATTAAAAAGTGATATTGTAAATGAAATTTCAAATTCTTTTAGAACATTCTTCTCAACATTCCAAACAAAATTAAAAGATGATGAAAATAAATTAAAGAATGATTTAAAAAATGATTTTAATAATAAATTAAAGAATGAATTAAAAGTAAAAGTTGATGAAATTATCGGTTCATTGTTTACATTTACTAAAAGTTATATTGGTTTTAATAAAAAAAGACTTGTCAGTGTTTCAGAAGGAAGAGATAATAATGATGTAGTTATTATGAAACAAGTGAAAACGATGATAGAGAAGGCAATTAATGAAAATAAAAGAGATAAAAGAACAACTGATACAAAAGAATTTGAAGAGATCATCGATGAGAAATTATTTGAATATACAACTAAAGAAGATTTAGATGAAAAGATGAAAAAACTCACTCAGGATTTAATTAGTGATGTTATACCAGTACAAGTTGATAGTGATATAAAGAACAAAATGGAAGAATATTTGACAGAAACAGAGTTAGAAAAACATCTTCAAATATTTTCTGACACTTTATATAATGGTTATTACCCACAAGTACAACAATTTATGAAAGATTTAAACAATAAAATAGAAGAACTGGAAAACAACATAACGAAAGAAGAATATAAAAAATCACTAAATGAAAGTATTCTTAAAGAAATAGAAATAATAAGAAAAGAATTAAACACAAAAGTATCAGAACTGCGAAGAGAACTTCATTATATTGCTTTACCTTCCGAATAATATTATTTCCTAAAGTGGTGACAATTTTGAAAATTAAAAAGATTTTTTTCTTAATAAATGGAGACAACACAAAATAATGATTGGGATGAAATATCTTCATTTCCTGGTTTAACAACAGAATTTTTAATTGTATTTCAGAATAAATTAAATTGGAAACTTGTTTCACAATACCATCCGTTTAAATTAGAAGAATTGGGAATGTTTTCAAATAAAATAGATTGGAAAATCATTTCGAGATATCAGAAAATCGATGAACAAAAGATCGAGTTTTATTACTCATTATTTGATTGGAACATTATGTCTTTTTATCAAAAGTTTTCTCCAGATACTTTAATAAAATATAAACATTTGGTTAATTGGATAATAATTTTCGAAAGAACTGATATATCAAATGAATTTAAACAAGAACATTATGAAGAATTTTCGAAATATTATAAAAATAGATTTAATGTTGATACTGTACCTTCATTAATAAATTATGTTTTTTAAATTTTCAAACCTCGTCACTGAGACGGGGTCTAATAATTATAAACTAGTTTTTAAATTATAACGATTTTTTATCTTAATAAATGGAGATGTATTCAAAATATAATCCTAATATAGAAAAACAACAATTTAAACATTTTTTCCCATCGAATAATACCGAATTGAATTTTAATAAAGAAAATCAGAGAATAGAATTCTTAATCGATGTTGGTGATAATTTTTTAAGTTCCCATTTTCAGTTTGTTATTTCAGGTTCTTTCAATGCCAAAGATGGTGAACACTATGGTATGAATTCGGGAACTAAATTAATAGATAATTTTATTCCTTTCTTATTTCGAAGTATAGAAGTAAAAAAACATAACAAATTAATTGATAGAATTGAAGATCCAGGTATTATAAGTACTGTAAAACATACGATATCACTGTCTCAAGATGAAACTTTGTCTAAAATGAATGGTGCAGTGAAATGTGATCATAAATATGGAAAATTTAATTATTGTGGAACCTTAAACGATTTAGGATTAGGATATTTTGGAGGTATAAACATACCAATATACAAAGGAGGATTTTTAATAACATTTCTTAGAAACACTGATGATGACGGGATTTTTCTATCACTTCAAGCAGATGGAAAGTCTTATGCACCTACAGGTAAAATTACAATAACTGATTTTTATTTACGTGTTCCTATCATAGAGTATTCAACACCTTCAAAAATTGAATTAATTAATGAGATGGACAAGTTTGGTGGAACACAAGAATTTGTATTTAAAACTTGGGAGTGTATTGAAAAAACTGGTATTATGGGATCAAATTTAAGTTTTGATATAACTAATATTTATAGGAACATTGATAAACCGAAATTCATAATTGTAGGATTCCAAACATCGAGAAGAAATGATCAAAAGAAAGATCCTTCTAAATTTGACCATGTTGATGTTAGAAATATTAGAGTTAAAATTAATGAAACATATTATCCGGAAGAAATGTTAAATTTAGATATTAAAGAGAACAATTATTCATTATTATATGATATGTATAAAGATTATAAAAGGTCTTATATCGGAAATATGAATATGCTTTATGGTCCTGATGATTTCATAAAAAATAGACCTTTATATGTAATAGATGTTAGAAAAGGACCAATTAATATTTCAAATAGTAAAAATAATATTATTCTGAATGTTGATTTTCATAATGTAGTTCCTGGAGGTACAAATATATACGTGGTTATTTTATCCGAGAAAAAAATTAGATATGATTTTCTTAAAAACGATATATTAGAAGTTTAGTATGTTAGCAGTACAGATAATAGACAAAGTATGTTCTCAGAATAGATGATAGAACTTGTTCATTTTTCCTCTACCCTTGAAATAGAAGGAGGATAAAACAACATGATAACAACCGTCAGTAGTTCTCGGGAGTCCGTCGAGTTTAGTTTAGAGCGATCATGAATTATAAAATAGATAAAATTATTAAGGATTCAAATACATTAATAAAAATTCTAGAAGAATCTAAGAAAGACTTCGATGGAGTTAAAAAAAAAAAAGAGTAGTTGATGGATCTTTAAACGAAAACATGGTGAGGAGTTAAATCTTTGGCTTAAACAACATATATATATATATATTTGAAGAACTGGAAAGGTTTTTATTAGAAGGTAAACATCATCTCGACTACAATTCTAATCAACTGTCATCCCAATATAAAAAAAGAATGGATGTAAAAAATACAATCAAGAGAAATTAATCACAACGAGGAAAAACTGTGCAGTATTGTTTGGAGCCGAGCAATCCAAGGACATTGTTCGAGCTCGAGCAATCCAAGGTCAGGTGACGTATGTACAAGAATGTACATGGATACAGACAGTCTTATATATAATATTAAAACAGACGATTTTTATGAAGACATGAAAGAAATGATTGATCTGTTCGATACTTCAGATTTTCCTGTTGATAACAGATTCAATATACCTAGAGTAAATAAGAAAGTATTAGGTAAAATGAAAGATGAAAATAATGGAGTTATTATGACAGAATTTATTGGATTAAGATCTAAAATGTATTCTCATAAAAATGAGATATCTATTTGTAAGAAATCAAAAGGTATTAAGAAATGTGTTGTAAATAAGAAAATATCATTTGAAGATTATAAAGATTGTTTATTCAATAAAAGAGTTCATTATAGAACAATGAATCAAATCAGGAGTTATAAACATGAGATATATTCAATTCAAGTTAATAAAAAAGCTTTATCACCAGATGATGATAAACGTTATATTTTAGAAGATGGAATCCATACTAGAGCATTAGGACATTATAAAAATATTTAAATAAATTTTATTCGTAATAAATGGAAGTATTAAAAAAGATCCAACGAGTTGGTCAATGTCAAAATACTCCAATAAAGAAACTAACAGAATTGGAATGTGGTCAATCTTATTCAATTAAAGAATTTAAAGAAATTATTACAAAATTTGGAAAACGTATAGTTGTTACGTTAAAAGATAAGGAAGATAAATTTCAAGTTTATCTACCAGATAGATTTAATGACAAATTAAATAAAAAAGATATTCAACAATTAAATTCACAAAAACTATTATTCGTTTATGACGGTTTAAAAGAATTAAATGATGGGAAGAAAATTCATATTATTGACTTCCGAGAAAATAAAAATGAAAATAGATCTAAATCTAAGAAATCTGAAAGTGATATTGATGATTAAACGTGTATAACAAATGGAAATAATAATTAAATT
The DNA here is from genome assembly GCA_946811695.1 of Gonocerus acuteangulatus. NCBI lineage: Eukaryota > Metazoa > Arthropoda > Insecta > Hemiptera > Coreidae > Gonocerus > Gonocerus acuteangulatus. The sequence continues at coordinate 123,381,025 of OX328123.1, read as the reverse complement.
AATTATATAATATTTTTACTTTTTGGGGGTGATCCCAATTTTGTATCGTTTTAAAGAAATATGTTAAAAATATGTATTTTTTTTTATTTGTTAGGTTTTAAAGAAATATGTTAGAAAATGTATATTTTTAAAAAAATTAGATGTTTGAGATAAAAATGAAAAATCCTACAAAAATCGACGATCAGGTTTTTTCGGGGAAATAGGGAATTTTGAAGACTGCGCCAGAAACCCCCTTTTCCTACTACTTCGGGTCCTCCAGTTTTACCACTGAGTTAACCTCGCCCCCATTCATCTATAGAAATCATTCCGAAACATTTATTTGCAAAACTTTATTTTCTAACGGAAATAGTACAACGTTTTTATTTTGTTAACTGCTATTATGAACCATTACTGGAAAATGTTTTATTAAAGTAGTAATTCTGTTTTTAAATGCTAATTAATACAAACAATCTTACTGGCCTACCAACAACTTCCTTATTTGTTTCCCCTTTTTTTATGGCATCTGGGTCATTAGCGCCTACAACCACGGTAAAGCTGGGACATTCCTCAACGTCCCCTGAAATGAGAAAAATTCCTGGCTTCCGGCACGACTCCAACCACCATCTCCCGCAGGAGAATCCAAGGCGTTACCAACTAGACCACGGGGTGACTCATCTTGCTTATTAATACAACAATTTGATTCAATTAAATGAAGAGAGCTTTGAGACAAGAGAATGTTATGATATCTGGAAAAAAGAAGACCAAGTATTCTTGGTAATTACTCTTAGGTGGGGAAACTTATTTTGTATTTTGAAAAAATATTTGATTTCATTATACTTAAGCGCTTTATTGTTTAATCATTTAAATGTATACAGGGTGATAGGAAGTAGATGAAAATGAAGGGGTGAAATTAGAGACAAAATCTAGGTAATTGCTCTATTCCTTTACGTTTCTATATGTTTGTGTTCCAGACATTTTTAAAATGTATTTAGAAAACCCCTTGTTTTTTTTGTTTTTTAACTCCAAATTTACTTCCTTGTACATATTATTTTTTAAGGTTACATTACAGTTTTGAAGTCAACATTAAATTTGCTATAAGTCTTATGCACTTTCAATTTTCAAATGTGTCTCTTTGAAACCGCAATAAGTGTTCCAAAACTTTCGAGAATCACTACTCTTCCATAGAAACTTCAGCAAAGTGCCCTATCTCACAACAAATTTTATTACCTTTCCAGTGATATCCCACGTGTTGAGATTATCTCTCAATTTAAAAATGAAAATGGAAATTTACTAGGAAAAACAACTAATAATTATTAGTTGTTTATCCTAGTAAAAAGGTATTTGTTTTAATTATAATTAAAACAAATACCTGTTTTTGTGATATTATTATTATAATTATTCTTAATGAAATTGATATTTAACGATTTAATAGTATTTGGTTAAATAAAAAATAAAAAGAGTTACTTTGAAAATTATTACAACTGTACAACGGTACAACTGGCCTTAATGTACTGGGCTTCATGTATCATTAAATATAAATTTCATGTACATTTATTTCATAATACCACAAAATAATACATGATATTAGTTTTATTTATCTGCTGCTCCTCCCTCTAAATATCAAATTACATTATGAAATTGCGAGATAATATCAGTTCTTAGTATACCACTGGAAACATAATTAAATTTTACGATTTTTGTGAGATTCGGCACTATGCCAAATTATTGTTGGAAAGTTTTTATTAATATAAACTTTTTGAACAGTTATTGTGGTTTGAAAAAGTATCTTTTGAACATTGAAAGTGCATTATCCTTTAAGCACATTTAATGCAGATTTCAGAAATGTTTTATACAGAAAAACGTGGGTTTTCTGAATAACTTTTAGAACAGCATAGGTCTCGAACAAAAACAGGTAGAAACTTGCCGTTGTCGCCAATTAACTACATTTTTTCTTCAGTTTCACCCCCTTGAATATTGTCATCTACTTGCGATACAACATGTATACATGTGTGTGTGTATGTATATATATATATATATATATATATATATATATATATATATATATATAAATATATATATATATATATATATATATATATATATATATATTTAATTTAGGTAAAACTGAGGGAGAGCGTCCTCATCACCGATTTTTGTTTTTTTTTCAAATTTTGCACTATAACGTATTTTCATGCACTAAACACAAATACTTTAAAAAAAAAAAAAAGTTGCTCTCAACTAGGAAAGAAGTTATTAAGCACTAAAGTTCACTGTTATGGAGGTTATAAAAGTTGGTGTAATCAGCGTATTAATATTAAGCATATTAAGAAGAATGTCTAGGACGACCTTTGGGCAGACGTGCTATGCATTTCCGCTCGCTACGCTCGTTCAAGAAGATATCAAAACTCCAGTCAATCCAACTCCCTGTTATGGATAGAATTCCAATGATATGGAGGCTATAAATAGTTTATCAACATTTTAAATGACAGTTCTTTGTTTCCCAATGATAGATGTCTGCGGATACGCATGTTTACAAATACGCTGTTTACGCCTACTCGTTTTTTAGAGCAACTTTTTTTTTTTTTTTTTTTTTAAACGGATTTGTGTTTAATGCATCAAAATACGTTATAGTGCAAAATTTGAAGAAAAAAAAAATCGGTGCTGAGGACGCTTCCTTTAGTTTTACCTTAATTTATGTTAATATATAAATCGAAACTTTACCATTTAGTAAATGAAAAATGTGTATTAGAGCTCATCGGCTTACAAGCAAAGCTATTAAATAATTTTACAATAAAAATTGTAGCTACCAAATAAATTGCTGTAAGCGAAATTAGAATTTGGTAAACAAGATCCAAGGGCGATAAGAATTCTTTAGATAATGAATAGAATCTTGCCTAAATATTCTCCAGCTGAAATGAAGGAAAGAGGGCCGGTAATCATTCCAGATTTACTGTCAGTCTTTCGAAAGCAATCGCAATCTAGACTCTCTGCAATTTGAGGGCGTATGAAAAAAAATATTTCCTTCGTTCCGGAGTGCTATGCCTTTGTTGTTATTTTGAACAACTTTACGACACCCAGCTGTTACGAACTGTCTGACGTGCTGAAGTCGTAACAGACACCCTCGGTCTTTCGCTAAGTCCTCCCACCTTTCCCCGCTCGCTCACACGGCAAAATGATCCCCTGAAGAAGGTGATGGGAGACGTGGAGAGAAAGGGAGAAGGGGAATTATAGAAGTTTCTAAAGCACAAAATGTTATAGAAGGGGGGGGGGGATAAACTTCATCACGGCCTTTTGTAGAAGGGATTAGGCCCTTATTTTCTTATCCCTTTTGAGGTTTTATACCAGGGTAAAGGTATTGACGTTAGGCAGAGCCACTGACGTTAGGCTAGCGGACAATAGCTACGTATAATCTTGAATCTTCAAGAAGATTGGAACTCCTTATCTGTCTATGTTTCATTTCATGAAGATTACTTCAGATGAAGTATTATAAATATTTTCTAAGTATAAATAATCATATCTCCAAATGCCGATTAGAGACACACACACATATATATATATATATATATATATATATATATATATATATATATATATATATATATATATATACAAAGTGATTCAGGTCAAAGTAGCCAAACTCCAGGATGCTCTAAGAGATTATAGATATCATTTCCAACAAAAAATTTCATTTAAGGTATGGTCCGATTCCAAAGGCAAAAGGAGTTATGAGCAATTTTATGTTTTTTTAAAGTAGATATAATGTTTATTGAATAAGATAAGATTGCTCAAAAACTGTTCATGATAATTAAATTCTATTAATGCCATAATAAAATAGATAAAAATTACTTTAAGAAAACAATAATTTAATTCACCAAACCCATTGATGGAAGACATTTTTTGAACTTCTAAAAACGCACTTCCGTTTTTCTCGATAAATCAGAGGTTTTTCACGATTTTTTTGCCGAGTCCCCTAATGGAATAGAGATTCACTTACAGGAAAACTTGTAAATTTTAGTAAGCATTCGATCTATGCAAATGAAGTGGAGGTTTATTGAGGTATAGGTTGAAGGATTGATTCCCTTCTTTCAAAAAAAAAAAAAAAAAAAAAAATGGAATGGAGTTTTGTTACTTTCAAATACCTTGTGTGAAGAAATTATGGATTACTCATTTTTTACTGGCCAAACTGTGAAAACCCATTATAGAGTCCGGAAGCAATAAGAAGTAACTGAAAGAAATAGTTGGAAAAGTTTTTCATTTGAGATATATGTGACATTTTGCGTTTTCCAAATGTCACCTGTTGGTTTCAAAACTTTCAGGAAATGTTGTCCTTCCTGTGTTTTAGCCTTTATTAAGGAAGTTGACGGTTGCTTCGTTATTAAGGGTGAAATGCCTCTTGATAAGTGAAAAAACGTACAGAAAGGATCTTTTTATTAAAAAAAAAATTGTTTTTGTTTTTTCGGATTTCCGGGGCCTTATCTTGGTATTCGAATGCTTACAATAAATTATCCCACAAGGTTATTACAAGTTTGCATTTTTTACTAAGTATTAAGGCAACACGTTAAATGCTCCTATTTTAATATTCACATATGATACTAGCGTAAGAACAGAAACACGCGGAGATTAGACACTTTTTGCGTGTAGGACTTCTTACAATTAATTTATTCAGAAAATCATGAATGTATAATGCAAGTTTTCAGTAAGATTTTACTTTAAATGTCCATGTAATACAATGTTTAACTGTTAGATTTAAGCTTGCACTCACAAATGCCATTTCAATTAAAAAATTTAAAATCATGACAAAAATGGTGACCCTTCAAGTAATAAAGGAGCGGCTTCACAATTCCATTAATCACATTTCTCTCACGGCGGGCATTGATTAAAACTTGCTTTTTCTGCCGTATTTTGGAGAAGGGCCGTCTAATTGGCGCACCAATTTGAATTCCCCAATAACTTTTATAATTGACACAACAATTATTGGTGTCGGACGCGGATGAAAATTCGATCATGTCAACCTTCGTGTCGGTGCATACAAATTTTTTACGGCCTCGATCGTTGCGTCGGGGCTATAATTCATTTACATGCCCTTGAAATAGCCCCAATTAGTTTTTTTTACGAGAGAATAGGGTGTCCCTCATGGCATTTTGACTCCTTTTCTGGAGGATCATATTTAATCGTGCATCATCGTGTACAGTCAAAATCTGAACGTTATCATTATGTATTTTTCTTTCAAATAAGCAGAAGGACAATAAAAAAAAAATATGAATCTACGAATTAGTACCTAGGGGAGAAGTGAGTCGATTAAGCCAATGTTTAGTAATTTTTCCCGGTTCAAATAAAACAAAAAAAAAATGCAGCCCCGTAACAAACCACGTTGGCCCAGATGGGCAGATACTACAGAGGTATCTGATTCATGACCGTATGCCACACTAGGTAGATAGTGTGGTCAATACTATGCTCCGCACGCCTTATTTTCCTTCTTTCCTCCTAGGGAGGCTGAATCCAACCCACAAATGAAGCACTCCAGCATATTAGTCCACCACTGAGCTAACCTCGCCCCGCAGTTTAATTAAAACAAAACATTATTTTTATTTTATTCTAATAAAATTACAGTTATATATGTATATTATCATACCCGATTTATGATTTAGTCAATAAAAAATAGAACTTTTTAAGAATTATAAATGTGTGGAACCGCGTTGAATTGAACCACTAGTCGGGGTCAATTGAAGGAATAATATTAGAAACTCAAATAAATGGATTTAATAAAGTATCCATTGTTTATTACACCACTATAACAGTATCGCACATTTTAAATGTACTTATAATACAATCTTATATTAATTATTTTAGCAACCAGAGTTACAAAAAAAAAGTAGTTTTTTTTTTCTTCACTTTTTTTTTATTATTAGTTTACCTACTTAATTCTTTTGATTTCTTATTATTATACTGAACATCCGTTCCTACGTCATACGTTGGGGCTGTACGTTGTTTTCTGCTATTATTTCTAACTTTCCATGCGTAGCGTTATAAATGACAGTTTTGGACGACCCTTTTTTTTAGCTTTGTTTGCTGATGCAGCCTGTGGACAAGGACGGATTCGTGACGGAGTACGGATATTTACTTGATATAGATTAGTCTTGTCAAGTAGTATGTGATTGCTCTTGTCGGAGGCTTCAATTGTATAGTATTTATGTATAAATACATATATATTTTCATCTTGATCCAAAGTTCTTGATATCCAACAGCAAACGTTATACCTTAACAAACAAATAAAAATTATTTAAGAATTTTGCTTTACTAGCAAATACATGATACTTCCGAAATAAATTATAAAATGTGCGGCACGCAGGAACAACATAGACGAAAATGTGATTTTTTTTGTTCCACAAATACACAAAACTTTACACGGAAATGAATTAAAAAGTAAATAGTTGATACAGTTGCTCATTAAAAACGTAAAAGAGCAAAAATATTCATGTTTTTATTTTATTCATATGGGTTATTTTAATCACATTATTCAGTCTACAGCACCCAAATTCTGAGGAATGTGCTCAGATATGCAAGCAAATTCCTCAGAATTTGGGTAGTGCAGACTGTATTCCTGAATAATTTGCTCTAAATGACCTATATGAATAAAATAAAAACATGAATATTTCTGCCCTTCTACATTTGTAATGACCTTCTGTTTCAATAATTTATTTTTTAATTCATTTCCTTCCAGAACCTACGTTTGGCGGAGGAATTCAAGTGCATTACAAAGTAACCCCCCCCCCCCTATCGGTAGGCCGATTTAGTTCATTTTTACAACACTTCTTTCTTAATAGATACCGAATTTCGTTACAATTCAAAAGAAATTACGAACGGTACCTATGAGAAAATTAGTAATATGGGTCTGGTGCCCCCCCCCCCCTAATGAACCTATTTAATTTATTTTTAGAACATATTTTACTCTTTATATGACAACAACGAATTCCGAGCTTCGTTAAAATATAACAAAATTTATGGCTGTTATTGGCAAATAACTACTTTGGCTCCGGAGTAACCCCCTCCTTTCCAGATAGATTGATTTTGCTGGGTAATCGTTTGCTTGGGGAATACTACATACCAAGTTTCGTGGCGGAAAGACAAAACCTGTGGTGAGTATCGTTTTAGCAGACTACCTAGTAGACACCGAAAATGACCCCCGTTGAAATTTATGTATATATATATATATATATATATATATATATATATATATATATATATATATATATATATATATTTCAACGGGGGTCATTTCGGTGTCTACTAGGTAGGATCGATAAAGATTCGAAGAAAAATCCGTCATGAATGCGACCTCAATAGCTACTTTCCTTCAGTGGAAAGCGCTAAAACAACAAGCAATTAAACACTGAGGAAAACAAACGTCAAGAACCTTACAAAGCAAAGAAACCAGCACGAGGTTTTAAGGATTTTCTCCGGCTGAAATGTCTTGAGAGCCGTTTTTGTAGAAACTTTAGTAAGCTTTCGAATGATCATTGTTATATTCTCACGATTTCCCAACCCTCACCAAGATATTTAAGAAAATATATGAAAATTTTGTTCTAAAACTTCCCCAACACTAAATTTGTTTTAAATATCCTGCCCTTAAAAATGTTTTCATATGTACCTGCAATTATGGAGTACCAAAAGTATATATACTAGCATATACACGTAAAAACGTAACCTTTACAATTGTTTTCGCGCGAATTTTGCCCAAGAAACAATGTCCCAGAGTGCGAATTCTGCTGGTTAACGAAGTGTATTTTTGTACCAAATTTCATTAAAATCGGGCCATTTTTGACCCAGGTGAAGAGGGAATAGGCGTCAACGGGTCGATATGACTGTTTTCTCACTAAGAAGGTAGGGAGGTAAGGTGCTAAAATGCATGCTATGAAGAAAGTTGATGCCAATTTTATTTTGAAAATTTTTGTCATGTAGGCTATCTATTGGTAGCCCGTTTTAGGGGCTACTCTTCTGCAGAAGCTCCTTGATATCCCAATCAGAAGACCATTAAGCGGTCCGAAGTGCTGCATACTGAACAGTAAGGCCACTCCGAAACGGCCAGGAGTAATTTTAGAGGAGGAAAATTGGAAGCTGGTGCCAAATTAGACGACCCTATTGGCTTGGACTAGTAGCTTCAAGCTTCTCCGAACAACTGGACAATCAGAGCTGAAATATGGATATAGCCCTTATTGGGAGGGCTGGTGAACCCCCAGCCTTAATGGGACAGTTGGGAGCTGGCATCTGGAGTAGAGGTAATTATCTATTCATGGAAGGACAGTGAAAGGGACTGGTGTCCAGTCTATAGGAGCTAGACCACCATTCAGGAGGAGATGGGCATAAAGGGAGGGTCATAGCAGAGTCCTGGCTGTATACCAGCAATGCCATGTCGTTGGTATGCTCATCCTCACTTATTCTAACCGCTCCGGAAGAGGGACATTCAGGACCAGTTCTCGTCTTATCGACCGAACATTCAGTCCTAAAAATAACTTTGGAAAGCAGCTGTGCAAGTACCAAATGTCTACTGCTTTTAAAATGGCCGCAAATTGGCCTCTAAATAGAAATAATTGAGGTACGTTAAGAAGGTGTAAAGATGTATTATTCAAATCGAATACCAACTCAGTGGTAGACAGTCAGGAACAACATTTACGACAAAAATCCGACTCGTAGGAGTTGTGTCATTTTTCTACGTCTCCGTTTGTGCTCGTAGAGTCAATTGGAAACCTAAAAAGTATAAACAGTTAATGTTTCTCTTAATATTTCATAAATAATGTTAACAAAGAAAATATAAAATGAAATCTTAAAGCGAAGCAACATCTTGGGCTCCACCATGGCCGTATACAAGGGGGGGGGCTGAAGGGGCTGCAGCCCCACCTCCTATTATATTTTGATTTGATCGGTAAAAATGTGCCATAAACCCCTTAAAAATAAATTTAATAGGATAACTTAGTTCATTAAAATATTTTATTTTGGGTATAATAGCGTTTTAGTTGGCTAAAACTATTCCCCCTTCTGGATTGTTAGTATTCCATACCCCGGAAATGGTCCAAGGCCCCCCACCCAAACCTTTTCTCAGTCCCTCCCCCCCGAAATTATTGCCTATATACTCCCATGGGCTCCATAATAGAAAACTGACAGTATCCTAAGAGAAAATTACTCTATTTAAGCGTCGATCTCTCCAATGAGATGGTTCCATCAAAAATCGTATATGAACCTTTACATTGACATGTTATCGCAATTTGAATTTCACATTAAGTAAGGAATACAAATTTTGAGGGACGGAGTAGCAACAGCAATTTATATTATTTGCAGACGTCAGTTCTGGATTTATCTTAAATATCTTGAATACGGTAATGAAATCATGGTAAATGGAAGATACTCGGTCAAAAGTTTATTAAAGCTCCTATATATTTTGTTTGCACGTAAAATACGATAGGAAAATTAAGCAGGTTGCATCGAAGTGGTTTCCTTTTAAGAATTGGTCCTTTTCAAAATCATCCCAGAAATAAGCGGAATATAGGGACGCTAAGGTAACTGAAATAATGTGAGTTGAAGGTTTTGTCAATGTTATTGAGTGTGTATAACGAATTTGGTTGCAGTAAGACAAAATTCATTATTTTGTTGTTGGCTTATTATATTTTGTGTTGCTGGTAAACCCTCCTTAATGGTAAAGTTTTGTTATCTTATTGGAATTTTAATTGCTCAGTTAAAAAATATTAAAATAACGTGCATTTTCAGATGATTGATTCAAAATTTGGGTAGATGTAGATATGAAAAAGCGTTAAAAAATCATATACTTGTTTTTTATTTTCAACAACATTACTATAGAAATCATGAAATGTAAGGCATGATTTATAGACATGACACCTCACATGACAAGAAGGCAAGAAAAATAGAATATAAACACAGAACAACTGCGAGGCATACTTAGGAACACCTTGCCAATTACACAATACAAAGCAACATCAATTAAACTTTTGTACGACTCATTAACTTGTTTACTCTCTTTCAGTAACAGTTAGAACACACATTCATTAATAATGCAAATATATGAACAACTGCATGCATTGCATAACCTCCAATTAACGTAAGCAACATCCGTCATTTTACAAATCATACGGAGTACATTTATCGACGCACTGAGTAAATGAAATTCTAAATAAAGTACACGTAAAACAGACACCATAACATCTTGCAGCGAATACACGCTAACAATATCACTACAATTACAAGAAGATAATATATCCTGATTCGTGTGTTTCCATTGATGACAAAAGATTTAGACGTTAAGTTTGGCCTTTCTGGCAGAAAAAAGATACGTATCTGCAAACCCAAAAGATACGTATCTGCAATCCCAAAAGATACGTATCTGCAAACCCAAAAGAATCTGGCGAAAGAACGAAAGAATATAAGCATCGTCTATTTGTCAGCTACCCACATTGTAATATCCAGAATCTTTGATAAGTTCATTAATTTACCGAAAATGAACCCCGTTTATATATATACATACACACACACACACACACACATGCATACATATTTGACAATCATTTACATAATGTGTGTATGTTATTCATGTATAAAATAAATAAAATTGTTCCTTTGACTTATTCAAGTTATTTCTAGATAATTTTAGTATTTTAGTCACTTTTTTTTTTGTTATAAATTAACAATTTTGAAGTGGTGTTGGAAAATGGTGTTGGGCTTGGAAAATGTTTTTTTTTTTTTTTTTTAAATATTTTAATGTGTTTTTGCCCTCCCTCCATAGAAAGGAAATTCGCTTACGAAGTTGATTTGATGATGCAATCCAGAAATGCGGGCAAAAACATTTCACGTTTCTGAGCCCATAGATCACGCAAATAGCGGTGGTTCATATTCGTTCAAAAATGATTATTTTTCCATTTTTGTCTTTACAAAACACATATTTCGTTCTTTTTTTAATTATTTTTTTACCTGTACATGTACGATGCTCACTAATGAGCGCTACATAGCGCTACATCTATAGCCAACAGCCTATATATATATATATATATATATATATATATATATATATATATATATATATATATAATATTTCAAACATTGGTGCGTGGTCAACTAGAAAGAACGGCAGGAGCGGCGTGGCGCATTAGGCGTACGCCCAAGTATCGGTCCCTACTAAGGGAGACTATCGAGGAGTTGAGACTAGCTGATCATCCTCCACCAATGCAAGAGGCAGGAGTCGTTGGGCCGGTAGGAAGAGATAGCTTCATCGAGGCTGCAGCAACACAGGCTTTCTGTCTAACTGGTGTGCTCTCTCCTTCCTCGTAGAACAGGCGAGGAGGGGCGCGGATATATATGATGAACTTACAGAGTGGCTCCAGGCTCACTGTCCTGACTGGGGGAAGGATATCTCAGTGAGCGGGGAAGGACAGTCTGGTGAAATACGAACTTTTCCTCTCCCATATAATGCCAAACAACGTCGTCAGATGGAATACAGGCGGCTTCAAAGACTTTGGAAGATCAACAAATCAAGAACAGTCGCTGAAATTTTGGTAGGAGGTCCATCAAAGAGAAGACATTCATTGGAAGAAATGGAGCGGTATTTGAGCACCCCTCAAGTCTACTCACCGATGATAATGCTGCAAGGAAGAGTCCAGTGATCAAAACCTTATGGACGCCAATTCAGATAGAGATCGTTAGTAATAAACTCGACAAAGCTTCTGCGCCAGGCCCTGATGGTCTGACGGTTGCTCAGTGGGAGCTTATCCCCCCTAAGGCACGCGCAGTCTTCTACAACTTGTATTTAGCGGGAGAGAAGGTCATTCCTAATATAGTCGGAGCGAGGACAGTCTTTGTTCCCAAGAAGGAAACACCGATGCTGCCAAGCGACTACAGGCCTATCACGGTTGCTTCCGTTGCTTTGAGGCAACTACATAAAATAGTAGCATCACGCTTGAAAGAACTGGACCTTCATGAGAGTGGACAGAGGGCTTTTATAGCTGCTGATGGAACCGCGGAAAACACAGTGATTCTGGATTCAGTGATCAGAGAGGCCAGAACTAAACGTAAGGAGCTCCACCTGGCATATCTGGACATAGCTAAGGCCTTTGACAGCATCAGTCATTTTGCTCTTCGAGCTGCCATGGTCCAGAAAGGACTCCCACCAGAATTCGTTAAATATGTAATGCGAGTTTACGATTTCGGATATACCCGTATTACTGATGGAAGGAGATGGACGGACCCAATTGTAAGCGGGAGGGGAATCAGCAAGAGTGATCCCTTGTCTCCGTGCCTGTTCAACCTCGCGATGGATTGGGTTCTTAAGGCAGTCCCAACCGAGGTAGGTTTTTACTTAGAAGGAACCAAAATTCGTTATCTGGCCTTTGCTGATGACCTCGTTTTGGTTACCTCTTCGGTTGCTGGCATGCGGTTTGCTCTCTCTCGAGTGGAGGCTACAATTTCCAAGTTAGGGATGGAGCTTAGCCCGAGTAGGTGCAGGACCCTCTCTCTGATGCCGGCTCCAATGACGCACAAGATTAAGGTGATCGAGGATGCTATGTTCGATATTGCCGGAGCTCCTGTTGAGCAGATGAAGTACCTCGATTCAGTGATGTATCTAGGTGTGGTATACAAAAAACATGGAGTAGAGGGGCCTGAGGTGGGTCTGGATGTTGCACTCCAAAGAATTGAACATGCACCTCTTAAGCCACAACAGAAGTTAATAGCTCTTAGGAATCACCTTCTTCGGCGGTATATTATTTTATTTGAAGATCAAACTACAACATAATGAATACACAAAAAAAAGATTGTTGTACAAAATGGCTTATGATACAAAATGAGCGTCTCCTTCGCTCAAGATTTGCTTGGCTTGCTGGCAAGCCTTGCTATATTATTATCTCCTAAGTATTAAAACTATATTAACTAGCTAATCCTTAACAATCTAATACGTGAATACAATTTAAATAAATAGTAAACTAAAGACAATTAAAATTACTTATGCTACAATCACCCAGAGCAGTTGTCTCTATAAACTAAGTAAAAAAATGAATGAGTAGAACGCATTCATAATTTAGAAGTAATACATGTAAACAAAACAAAACAACAACAAAAAAACACCTAAATAACTCTGGATTTTCAATTTAACTACAACTCCTTAGTAAATAGATTGTTTGGCTCAGTACTGCACTTGAAAGACAAAGAAAAATAAGTAAATACATATAAGAGAAAAAGAATAATTTTAACAAATATTAAATAAATAGATAAATATATACAGTAAAATAACCTATACAAACTTGTATACATAAAAAAATTCAAGATATTCATGTTTAACAAAGAGCAATCAATTATACAAACTATATACTCAGGATAAAATAACTACCGGCTAATTAACTAATACTGAATTATCAGACTAATTTGATAAATTTATCATCTAGTGAGCATCTTGTATTATTATTAACGTAGTAAAATTATCACCTTCACTAAACAATAATGTCTCCATATCTGCGGCCATGCGCTGCTAACAGAGCCCTCCATCTGCCAAAGATGACACTAGATCCTTTCAGAACTCGTGCGGTGATTTTCCTAAGATAAGTAGTGGAGACACCAAGATCTTTAAGACTCCTCGCAGAGGCTCCGCACCAGACTCCCCTCCAGCTGACTGTGCAGGATGTGACATTCACATGAGTGAGCGGCACACCAAACATACGGCCTACTGCCAAGCGGACGTCAAGAGCACTATACTGCTTGCATTTCTCACGATGAGCCGAGCCTAGATCAGGAGATGCATTAACTATTTGAGCGTCCACTATTGTGATTCTTCCATCCTTAGCCGCAATAATGTCGGGCTTCCAGCGGCGACCACCAGCTCTCAAAGTTGTCTCAATGTGGACTTCGAAACCCTTCTTGGCTAGGGTATCCCCCAGTACTCCAACCACGGAATCATGCCTCAAGCATCGGCCTCCATGTGAAACATAGCACTTTTGGACAGCGCGAGTACCGGTTTCATTCTCTAAGCAACCAGCCCTGCAACGAAGTACCCGGCCCTCACGGCTTCCTCTTGTGCATCTAACAGTTGTAGGTTGGGCATTGATGTGAGTTCGGACAAACTGGACGAAATCCCAGCCAGTTAGGAATTCTGATCCCCTGTGCAACCAATAGCATTGGTCTCCCTGAGCCCAGCTCCATCATTAGAGGAATAGAGCTTGTTAGCCCACCAATCCTTTCTGCTCTGAGGGAACCATGCATTTTCAGTCAAGCCCTGCCTGGTGAGAGACTCCCTTGCATCTCGTATCCTTCTGTTGACAGTTATTGAAGAAAACGCAGCCCTCGCCTGAGCCAATCCAGAGCTCTCCAACCTAAGAAGTCGCCCCAGTGTCAGAGCTGGAACGAGTACGCTCATACAGAATATGCCTAATCCCCCGCTTCCACAGGACGCATGGAAATATCCCAAAAGCACATCTCTGGTTTTCCCCCAGTCTTTATATATATATATATATATATATATATATATATATATATATATATATATATATATATATATATATAAAGACTGGGGAAATGAGAGAGAGGCAGTATAGTAGTCTGAAATTCTCTCTCGAAAACTTTGCCAGTTTTTAGATAATAATGATTTAATATTCATGAAAAGCAATAAAGAAAGATAAACATCTATGTAAATTTATATGAATATTTTATATAATTGTATATCTCTATATTTCTTAAGAATTTAGAGCATTTTGCTTTTGATTTACTTAGAGTAATAATATAAAGTATGAATATAATATAAATAATTCATGGCCCCTTTAAAACTACTCCAACATGGGAGGATATTATCCCAAAACAAAAGGACTCGGAGCTATATTTATAAGAGGGAGGGGTTGAGGGTGTATTAACATAGAACCCATGAATGGCTTCTAGTTGACCATAGCAATGCAATAGAAGAGATTTACTGCACTTATATTACTTTAGCAAGGCTCAGACTCGGCCAAATGGGTTCAGTATATCTGCTGAGGAGTGCATTGCTCCTACTCCATAGATATATCGCTTACTGTCAGCCATTAACTTTCCCCTTCGGTCACAAATGGAAAATCAAAAGTCAAACCCCTTTGTTTTATGCTTAGAAACAACAAACAAACAGGCTTATTTTCTGAACAGCAATATGTTCTATTAGTGTGGAATTGGTCTGAATTCGTTTATAATTAACCCTAGGATGCCCAAGATGTTTCCAGTTGGAGACTACAAATTCGTGTACGATTTACGCCTATGTGCTTCATTTTAGAATATGTTTTTGTTTTTTTATTCTACCTTTTTGTTCTTATTAAAGATGAAAAGAGACTTTTAGTGGGTAACAAGTGAAAGAATCTTTAATAAATTGTTAAATTTCTCACATTTCTGAGATTTTCAACTAAAAATTTACTTGTAAAGAATCTAAATTACTCTTTTTTTTCTTAAGTTTATTGTAAAATAAATTTCTCTTTTTATAATAATTTAATCTTTAAATTAAAATTTAAAGACGTTTAGAGGGCTACATACTTTCCCAAGAGCAGGCTGGCAAAAACATTTTTTACACAAAATTGTAAATAACTTTTATTTTTGGGGAATATATTTCTGACAAATTCCCTCATTTTTCTAAATTTAATTTTGTGGGCACAGATATGTTAAAAAAAAGAAGAAAAAAAAGGGCTCCAAAATCCCCCCTTGTGAATCCTTGGGTTAATACAACTAAATTTAGAAAAGAAAAAAAAATATCTAAATACGTAAATCGTCAAGTTAATATTGTTAATATGAATTATAATCCTATCAGTAAAACTATATCAGATTGACATAGCACGATACTTATGATTGAATTTACATATATAGGTGATAGAAGTTTAATCACCTATATATGTAAATTCAATCATAAGTATCGTGCTATGTCAAGTTATATGAGGACCCAGAGGTCAAGGGGTCTAAGTAACAATCTCAATGTTTTTAGAAATAAAAGTCCGACTCGCAGGAACTACATCTTCATAGCGCGGATTTGTTCTTATCCCTTGTCTCATTTGGAAATATTAAAATAGAAACAGGTATTATTTTGGTTCCGCCTATTTTGAAAGGTCTTGATTTATGATCTTACCTGTAGGGGTCGGCTAACCCCAGAAAGGCTCCCACATAGAGGCAGTTGAATATAGTCAAGGTCTTCGAATCTCTCTCTTGGAAAGCTATTTTTCTAACAAGAAATTCTCTTTCCTATTTTACTTAACCTGTTTTATTGTCAAATGCATTATCCTACTATAAGCAATTACAAAATAACAAGGAATAAAAACAGACAAAATGAGCCGTTCGAATAAAAGAAATCAATTACTTTAAAGTTATAAGCACTTATTTATACGTTTGAGATCGCCTAATCAAAACTTTCTTCAGAACCTTTTTTGCAGAGCATTTAGTTATCTTTCGAGTGGTAACCTTCCGCCGATTCTCAACCGTTTTTAAGATATTAAGGAAAGTATACAAAGTTACCAAAACTTTTCATGTCTGTTAATAAAATATTATATTCTAACCCTTCCTTAACTCCAAACTTTCAACATATTAGTTTTGATGAAATTCGAACAGCAGAAAATCTGTCAACTGAATCCCATGATTCTAAGTTCCCAAACCAAAAACGGTATTCAACAAATATTTTGTCCAATTTTCTCGAAAATTGTTAAAACTAACGCCTTAAAAATGGTTTCATTCGTTTTCCTAGGCCAATAAGCCTATAAAACGAGTTCTTGCAAGCATATGAAGTAAGCGGA
Source organism: Gonocerus acuteangulatus (assembly GCA_946811695.1). NCBI lineage: Eukaryota > Metazoa > Arthropoda > Insecta > Hemiptera > Coreidae > Gonocerus > Gonocerus acuteangulatus. The sequence continues at coordinate 123,364,274 of OX328123.1, read as the reverse complement.
ACGATTTTTTTCGCGCGAATTTCGCTCTAAAAACCATGTTCCGGTGGGCAGATTCTCTTGGTTAACGTAGTTGACCGTTCAAAATAGACGAAAGATTTTTGTACCAAATTTCATCAAAATCGGACCATTATTGAGGCCAGGAAAGCGCGAACAGACAAATATATATATATATATATATATATATATATATATATATATATATATATATATACAAATTTGAACCACCGTTATTTTCGGTCTCTAGGGATTCTGAAACGCAAAATGTTCTAGTCGGCACTTCCGGATTGCGTCATGAGGTCAGCCTCATAAGCGGGGTTCCTCCCTATGGACGGAGAGAGGAACCGCGCTAAAATGGAGTGAAAGCTGAAAATATCGTCGATACAAATGCAAAGTATTGAATGTGAAAAAAACTCATTTTTCATTTTCAATCTATACTGATTGCTGTTGGTCTAATGGAATATAAGTTCACTCAGTGAAAGGGGAAAGTAACCACTGTCAAAAGGTCGAATCTGCCGACTATTTGACTGTCCAGAACCAAAGTAATGAATCAATTTTTTTTTACTCGGAAAGTGGTGATTTTCACATACTTTGCATTTGCATCGATGATATGTAGTAATAGCAAAAATATATTTTTGCAGTTCCGATCATACTAGACGAATCCTCAGGTGCTCAGCTGTTAATATGCAAATGAATTTAAAATCCGCACATGTACCCCTGAAATTTTCTTTGGGATTTAATACTACAAAAGTTACAATACTCAAGAGAACACAAGCTAGATGGCAGAAACTGTCAAGAAAATCACTTGGATCTCCTTACCACCCACAAGATTACGGTGTTCACAACCCATTCCTGTATCTAACTCAGATTTTTTCTTTTCTTTTTTTTCAAATATGTCATTTAGGCCCCTTGACTTCTGGGAACCTCATATATCCTTCGTTAAAGATTATATTGAGGACAAAAAAAAACTGGTTGGCTGAGAAATTTTAATAATTTAGAAGATAATTGAAATAGCTAGTTCGTTAGTAAAACCACTAGAAAAGTTTGAAGGTTGCACAAAACTGTTATACGTATAATGCTAAGTAAGACGCAGGTACTACTTTTAGACCTCCTTAAATTATTATCTCGAACAAAGGTTCAGTTTATTTATTTTTTTCTGAAACCTGATCGAGTGTCCGTTGCAACGAAGCGTAAATTTCTCTCGGGGAAAAAGCCCATTTCCCGTTTAGTGTAACTAACGGAGAACGGAACGAGCAATCGCCCGTCGTAAAAGTAGGTGCTCTAGAAAGGTTTAGAGGTTGTTAACAGTTTAAAAACCTACCGGCTATCTTTCGTCGGGAGCCGTATGCTCCCGTAAAATTTTACGCGCTTAGCTCTTATCCACCCTTTGCTCCCCCCTCAGCTAGAAGTGAATGAGCCAGGGGTGATGTGTAATACAGATTGGAGGTCCTCCCCTCCCCTTCCCATCTCCTTCTCTCTCACTTAGCCCTCCTTATTGATTCTGTCTGCCTCCCTCATTCTACCTCCTGTCCAAAGTATAAACCTAGTCCTGATAGGATGTCAACCCACAGCTCCCAACATTTTTATTTTTAAAATTCCACTCTAAGGTAGCTCTAATAATTATATAGCTTTAATATTACATATCTATTAAGATATTATTTCCAAAAGATAATAAGGCCGTTAAACTGGACCTAATACTATGATTTAAACTTTCATAGGCAAACCGTTTTTGGGAGGGGCCTGGAACTTGGCTTCTTTCATTTAACTTTAGTTTTCGGGGGGTAGATATTCACAGGCCATCAGATGGAGTAAAGGCAGACCATCAAACCATTTGGATGAAGAGATGCCTATAATTTGTGGAGATGCAACCTGGACTGGAGTACCAAAATAGAGGGTTCTAGTTCTAGCAGATTATGAAGACTACATTCATTCTATCCTATAGAATGAATTACGCGCTATTAGTAAATAACGAATAATTATTATCGTAAAGTATTGAGATCATATTACAGTGCAGCACAGTCGATCAGAAAAATGTATGTTCTTGAAGATATTCATAAATAAACGTCCTAATAATTGGTTTATTGTCTTAATTCATTGAATCGTTGACAGTGGATGACATTAAAGGATCTTTGAATCCTGGAAGATTACCTACATTCCAGACATTCCTTCAATATTTCCTTTACAATGCCGTCCAATGGGATACTGGGATATTTCCTTCAATTTTCGCCGGGTAAATAGAACTCCTTTCAGAAACTGTTTCCTCCAGAACAGCCAAGGTCCATTAAAGAATCCAATATTTCTCTCAGAAATCCCATTTCCGCTTTTGAAAGGAAATCACTAATCTATTCTAACAGAGTAAAGTGACTTGAAATTGGTGTACTTTCGGGTACGTACTTTTAGAAAGAACATACTCCATTACCCACCCTTACTTCTACATTAACGACAATAAAATACATAATAAAACAATGTAACTATCTAGGAGGTAATTTCTCGTTAACTAAAAGCTTCATAAAGACTCTAAATGCTCATACAACGAAAGCCAATCATGCCATAGCCGCGAAGAAGAAGATAGTATCCAATCTTAAATATACTTACTTACTTACTTTACTTTATCCTACGCCCGCACGAGGCAATTCTGCCATCAAGCGCCTCGCAGACCAGTACAGGGAGAAAAGCAGCAAATTCATATCATCGTACTCTGGACAGGTTAGCGCACTGCAGGATGTAAGGTGTGCAGCGTCCATTCTGCCACCATTGCACAGTGGACAGATGTCTGTCTCAACTACGCCGATTCTGTGCAGGTGAGCCTGTAGGTAGTCATGTCCGGTGGTTGTTCTGAAGAGGCAGACAGCCAATTCTCTGGGCAGATCTCGGGGCACCGGTCCTTTTGTGACTAGCTTCTCCCAAATTTTACCAGTTGCTGCTTTGCGGTGTCCTTCAGCTACTGCTATGTTCACGATAGCCTTTATTTGGGAGTATGCTGACGAGAGTGTCGCCAAAGCTGACGGCTGTTCTTCGTTTGATCCTTTCTTTGCCAATTCGTCGGCTTTTTCATTCCCAGGCACTCCCACGTGGCTAGGAATCCACTGAAGCACGACAGTAACTTTGGCTGCTACTTCTGAGAGCCTTTTTCTGCATTCCAAAGTGCGTTGGCAATCTGTTGATGAGTTAGATGATAGGGCCAATATAGCAGCCTGTGAGTCCACCAAGAATACGATATTTCCTGTCAAGCCTCTGCGTTCTACCTCTCCGACCGCCTCCATAATAGCTGCCACTTCCCCATCAAAATTACTTAGTGGCTTCCCAACAGGTAAGGCTCCTTGAAATTCTCGGGAGAAATAGCCAGCGCCCGTTTGACCAGTGGCAGGTATTGTTGATCCATCTGTGTAAATATGTAGCCATGCTGGTTCCGGATACCTTGAGTGCATGGTCCAATATTAAATATGACTCCTGTGGCACCAAAAAAACACTTCTCCTTACAGTTATCAACTCAGTATTCCTCTGTTCCTCAGAACTATGGGGCTTATGGTACTTTGATCAAACAATAGCTTCCAAATATTATAAATCAATTCTAAATCTACCCCAATCTACACCTTACTGTTTTATCCGTAAAGAAACCAATGATTATACAATTTCAACACAATCAGTACAGAGAAGTGCAGGCTTGTGGGTGAAACTAGTCGGAGAAAAGGTACCCGAATTTAGCTTCTCAAAACTGGGTAACGAAGTTAAAATGTTTGCATAGAAAGTATGAAATAATGGATGAACCCTCAGCCCAATCACCAAATTAAAAATTACTCCATGAAATAACCAAGCTGATGAAAGAAGATGTGGACTATATTAACACATCACATTACAGCTCCATATACAATGCAATTCATACATACAATACCTACATACAAATAAAGATGGGCATAAATAAACAGGTACATAAGTAAATTAAGGTTAGCCAATAAGAAGACCCTTTACCTCAGCATCCGCCTTCATAGAGACAAAATAGAAACGACCAAAGTATGTGCAGACTGTGGACTTGAGGAAGAAGACCTAAAGCATTTACTGTCGTTGTCCTGAGTAATCCAATCTCAGAAATACTCAAATACCAATTGTGGAAGAACACATAAACAATTCTTTAACCATTTCCTAACCACCTCTAGCACCAAAGATTTTAATACCTTTGCATGTTCTTAGAGAACGTAATGAAGAAAAGGGAGGCCTGAACCTAACAAACAGTTTTTGCCTAATTTATAACAGAACTTTTCTTTATGTTTTACAAAAGTGTATTTTATTTAGATTTAGTTTAATGTAATATATACCCTGTTCATACTTGTTAGAACTATGTTCAAACACAAATAAATATTATTATTATCATGGGGGTGGGGTCTCTCAGATTACTGGAGAATATTTTTACTGGGCGATAGTTCCAACCAGTAAAAAAAAATTATTTTTGTTTTAGAAATATTTTTTTTATTTATTAATTATGGGCGTTAAGAAATTTTCTTACGATTCTAGCTGTATCGAGTTGAACTGCTTGCTGGAATAATATTAAGTGTTCTTCTGACAATTTAAGATATTTCGTGGCACTGACTGTTGTATTCGGTATCAAACCAAAGGTCGAAATAATAACTGCAGTAACTCTAGCGGAATCTAATTTATAGAGATCTTTTAACTCAATGGCCAAGTCTTGATATTTTCGCAGCTTTTCGGCATATGCTTTTCGGATATTCTCATCATTCGGCACTGAAATATCAATTATAACAGCAGTCTTATTATGCTTGTCGATTATGAGAATATCTGGTTTATTATGGTTAACAGTTCGGTCCGTAATCATAGCTTCGTCCCAGTAGATTTTAATTCTATCATTTTCTAGAAGTCTTTGCGGGAAGTAGCGATAGTACGGTATCGCTCTTTCCATATTGTCGAACCTTTCTGCTATTAATATTCGTGCTAATGGCCTCAGTAGCAGATGCACGTAAACAAACAAACAGTAACAGTAACTAGTAATACATATATACATATACATATTGTCGAACCTTTCTGCTATTAATATTCGTGCTAATGGCCTCAGCAGCAGATGCACGTAAACAAACAAACAGTAACAGTAACTTTCTGCTATTGCTTGATGGTATATCTTGGTAACATTGTTATCTCTCTCAAGGAAATCCGATCCCGCAAGAATTTCGCAGCCTGCCGTCACGTGTTGAATCGACTCATAAGCCTTGTTATATAATCTGTACTTGTTCGAAATACTAATATCTTTTAAAACATGTCGTCGGTAGGATCGTGTTGCAATTACCTCCTCCTATTACTCCTTGTGTTGCTATTACGAAACCCTTAGTTTCCGAAAATAGCCGACCAGAAGTCAACCATGCTATCGGCAAAGCCTGCACCTCCGGATCAAATAAACGATTACAATATTGCCCGTGTAATTCTTTCGTTTGCCATTCAGAAATGCGATCAGAATCTGTCCTTAGGTCCGCTTCATTAATTATCTTCAATTTCAAGGCTGTATAATTCTCGTCAAATTTAACGATTATTATTATTATTATTACTCTATTAGCCGAAATATTTGGGAAATTATTTAATATAAAACAATTCCTATTAGTTATATTGGCTGAATTTTCAATAAGAAGAAAAAAAAGAAAAAATTCAATGTTTTTTTCAGTTGCACCTAATACTTAAAAAGGGTAAACCCTTTTAAGTACCACGAAAAAACAACAACAAAAAACGTTAGAATTTTGGCGCTAAACATTAGAAATTGATTGCATATTAGTGACTTGTGTCCGGAGCAACCCTAGTGCCTTTTAGATATATATATTTTGCAGTTGAAGGAACTCGTCCTACCATTCGTTATGACAATGTTATATAACAAGTTTTGTCGATAGTATCTATTAGGGAAAAGAAAAAAAAAGTATACAAGTAAAGATAACTCAATTTAAAAAGTATAATATTTTGTTATATATATATATATATATATATATATATATATATATATATATATATATATATATATATATAATATTTATTGCTATATATTACTGAGTGAGCCACTGAAATATCTACAAAGAATCTACAGAGAACTGAACTCTCCCAGTTATGACGTAGCACTTTACTCACGACCCCCTTTTTTTCGACAATTTATTTATTCTTGTTTGTTTTAACGCTGAAAACATTTACATACCCTTTTCCTAAATCTTTATTGTCGCAGTTTAGTCGCTTGAGTTGCGATAAACTATTAATAAAATAAATAAATAAAAAGTATAATAGCAAAACTTGAAAGATATTTATTTAACATTTAATCTTGTTTATTGATAACACAGATTTTTTGGGGTGGGTTCTCTATAGGTTACCACTCTTTTCAAGCGAAAATAATTGTGATGCCCTAAGTATCAGTCGTAAGAATAGCCACCACGTACAAAAAAAAATTTAACACACGAATTTAGGTAAAAATTATTTTTAATAGAAAAAATGAAGAAAAATAGAAATTGACAACAATACATAAAATACATCACCTTATGAAAATGTATAAATACATTACATTATGAGACGTGTCTTGCCTGAGGAAGTCCACCTGAAGAGGCGTTGTAAAACATGTAGAGCTATATAAAGCTTATTAATGAATAATTTGTAATTAACGAAATTTGGCCTCCCGCAAAAAAAAATACGTTATGAAAATGCGTAAATAGAAATAATGGACAAATTAGTCTTGGAGGAAACGGTGTGGCCCTCCTGCCAATTGAAAGGACGATCTAGAACAGACCGAGCACCAAGGAGGCTGTGATAGAACTCCCGAGCTTATTATATTACCTTCCCTTCTCTGTAGGGTGTAAGTGTCCGTGTGTGTGTTACAGGGCTGCCTTGAGCCGTTTCGAGGGTCACTACTCAATAAGAGGGAAATATTCTAAGGGGATGTCTGGTGGATTGGGAGGAGTGTGGCCACTTCACAGACCCTGGAATGTATAGGGAACAGGATGAGGCTGTATGGTTCTATGAGAATATGGAGGGGTATATGGGAGGATTGGTGGCTATTTACCTCCACAAGGGTCGAGATAGTTCTGCGAATGAATGGAAGGCCAAGGTTTGGCGTGCTTTCCTTCCTCTTCTCATTCTGTGTCACTAACACGCCTCTTAGAGGGTACAATCTTCAACGAATCAGCCATTGGAGGCGAGATAATGCCACAGGAAGATAACATTCATTATATATATAAGAAAAACGGCCACTCTTACGGAATCTTTAATGTGTCTCCATGCGAAGAAATCCAAGGACATGAGGTATGGATATCGATCCGGCCAACATACCAGCCCAACAAGTCCTATCCAGAGCCCTGAATAGTTATTCTCCAACCAAATTTCCGACGGCCCTCCCGTAGCGGGCTCGTCAACCGTCGAGTTTGATCCAGCTGTGCTAAAAAGACTTCCTACAAGAACGACAGTTTATTATCGAGGAATACGTGGAAATTCACTGCGTTAAGTTGAGGGGTAAAAAAATGGGGACTTATTGTTTCATTATTTCACACAAAAGCCGAGGCATACTCACTCCTCCATTTGGATAGGGGGATTAAAGAAGGTAGGGGGTGGAAGGGTGAGTGGAGGGGGGCTAGTTTACACGATTTATAAATAGACCTTATGACATACTATCTTTATATCGTTGTTTTTAGATGTGTGCGTTTTTCTCGGATCAAAGCAAAAACGAGATATATTGCCAACAGAAAAACACGATGTGTGTATCTTTACTCGAACAAAAATGACCGTTTTTTCACACACCTAGAAGTCTTGCTCTATCTGCGATAGGGTCTAGCAATTTTAACTATAAAATATAGTGGTTGATATATTATAAAAAAAGTTCCTGAAAGTTTAGCTTTGAACTCTGATTGTTCTTGAAACTAGAAAGTGAGTTGACACTCACTCACTTTTAAGTTCACTCATCATCCAAATTATGAGGTACTTCCCTACCAGCTAGAGACATTTGGCAGGACGATAGAAATTAGAGTCACCCGCGCTCCCTCTTGGCTATCATTATGAGGGTATTATTAGGTCCTTCAAAAGGTATTGAGGGCCTAAAACTTGGCCAAATACTATTATTTCCAAAAAAATTATAAATGCCCTATGTGTTTTGACATGCTCTTTGGCGTCCTCCTTCAGCGTTGAATGCCGAAACGTTCTGGATGTCGAATATCACGAAAATCGGATTGTTGTTCTTAACCGAATACCAATAAATACTTGATGAATTTAAATATCATTATGCGGCAGTCAAAACTGTTGTTCTTGTCTTACTAGCTACCTGGCAAATGTATAGATGTATGAAAGTAAATGAAAAACAAAAAGTTGCGAGAAAACTTAAATAAAAAACAACTGAAACTTTAATAAAACTTATATATTTTAAATAGTAAATCAAAAATAATAATGGTTACTTTGAACTATTAATCACAAGAATCACTGAAAGAAATTAGCTAAATTCCAACGAAAATTTTGAATATTCAGATTTTCTGAAAATAACATTTTTGTTGAAATTGCTTTATTATAGAGGTAACTTGTCCCGTCTATTTTATTTATTTTTTTTAATTTTCTCAACAGGATATTCTCAGAATAATAAATAGGGATAGATAGAGAGAGAGAGAGAGAGAGAGAGAGAGAGAGAGAGAGAGAGAGAGAGAGAGAGAGAGAGTCAGGGAGGGAGGGAAAGTGTCAGTGAAAGGAAAATTTCATCCTATAACGAATACTGCCATTCACATTGTCCTCCGTTTTCCATTTCATCACTCCATTTCTCGTTTGCACCTTTTCTCTTTAAAACCTCTTTTCAATTAGAAAGAACATAATTAATCCTCTTGTCTTTGATTGGGCATACCAACAGAAGATGCGGAAATTCATTTTCCCGAAGAATGAAATGAAAATATAATAAATCATACATTTTTAGATCTAAACTAAAACCCATTCTCGCTTTTATCAAATACATTAAAGCAGAGATAATGAAATCCCATTTAAAGAAAAGAATGTTTGAAATTTATTCCAAAGTTAAATGTTTCCATCCTACAGACGCTAGGTCAAACGAACAAGCCCGTCATCTAGGCAACGGCTACCGTAAACATTATTTTATTTTATTTTATTTTATTTTTTGTGTCCCGCTTCAATGGCGACAACACAAAGAACAGTATCCTCCGAACTTAGCTATCCCAGGAAATCAGCATGGTTATTGGTGTTGGAAGTGTGTGTGGTCATGTAATGGTTTAGACTTATGGTTCACCTATAAATAGAGCTTAGTATCAATGGAAATATAATATCTTATAAGCCAACATTGCAGACGTTCATCAAATAAGGTTGTATAGTCCTGTATTCTTGAGGTAGGTCAGTATAGTGTTGATATACTGGCTATCATTGCCTAGGAGTTCATGCATATCATACGGGATGTTGTAATTGCCTCTTCTCTGGCAGTCAGTCAGTAAATGTTTAATCGTAAGTTCTGTGTTACATATGTTGCATATTGGTTTGTGGCGTCTTGTCATAAGAAATTCGTGGGTGAGTCGAGTATGTCCAATTCGTAAACGAGCGAGAACAACTTCTTCTCGTTTATTGTCGCGAAGACTGGATGGCCATTCCTCAACTGTATTTTTTATGGTCCGAAGTTTATTGTCAGTTAGTTGTGTCCATAAGTATTGCCAATGACGTTTTATGGTAGATTTTATAGCTGTTGTTAAGTCTCTGGCAGTTATTTGTGGTACGTCATAAGTCACAAGTCTGACAGCATGTTTTGCGTGATAATCGGCAATTGAACTTTTTCCGAGTTCTTCATGTCCAGGTAGCCAGTACATTGTTGTGTTTCTGTTTAGGGTTTGTGTCTTATTCAAAATTTCTGTCAGTAGTGGATGGGTTGTATATCTGTCTGTAAGTGCTTTCAGTGCGCTTAAAGAGTCAGTAAATAGTATTATGTCTCTGTAGTCAGTTTCGGGTATGTTTTTCAGACCGATGAGGATGCCATGGAGTTCAGCTGTAAAGATACTAGAGTTATCGTTAATCTTCTTGGATATAATTTGATCATCTATTACAGCTGCAGCTCCCACACCTTCATCTGATTTAGAGCCATCAGTATAGATAAAGAGTTTTCCGGCGTTTTCAATAATGAAAGCTTCATAATTCTTTTTATAGATTAATTTTGATGTTGGATCACTCTTATTATATTTTGCTAATGTTGTGTCAATAAATATATTTTTTAAAAGCCAGGGAGGTTTTTGTAGTGTGCCGCATGTTAGTATTTCAGAATTTAAATAATTTGAAATATGTTGCATTTCTCTGTATCTAATACTGAATGGTCTTTGTGCCTGTGGTCGTCTCGAGTAAATTTCTGAAAGTGGGTTGTCAATACTTATTTGATGACACGGAGAGTAGCCTAGTGCTTTGTATTTATGCATCAGGGAAGTTACAAGGATATCTCTACGGATATGTAAAGGAGGTTCACCTGTTTCTGCATACAAACTAACACTAGGACTACTCCTGAAAGCTCCTATTGAGAGACGAAGACCTGTGTTGTGTATGGTGTCTAGGATTTTCAAAGCACCACTTCTTGCTGATCCATATGCCACACATCCATAATCTAGTACAGATCTTATAAAGGAGCGATAAAACATAAGCATAGTTTTCCTGTCTGCTCCCCATTTTGTGGTACTTATTATTTTTAGGATGTTTAGTGACTTCTTACATTTATCTGCCGTTGCTTTTATGTGTGGTAGCCAAGTCAGTTTTTGGTCAAATATGACGCCAAGAAATTTTAGTGTTGTAGTGTTAGGTATTATCGTTTGGTTAAGTGTAATTTGGGGTATTGGTTGTTGTCTTCTCCTAGTAAATACTATGGATGTCGTCTTTTCAATAGAGAACGTTAGACCATTAGCTCTACTCCAATTTTCCAAGGAATGTATTGTGTTTTGAATTGTATTTTCAGCGATATGGAAGATTGTTGATTTGTGGTAAATGAGGAGGTCGTCGACAAACAGACAGTAAGACACATTATGTACATAATCTTTAAGGTTATCTATTCCTATTTTAAATAAAGTAGTGCTCAGTACACATCCCTGTGGGACACCGTTTTCTTGAACTTCTGGTTCAGATGTGTAGTTTCCTTGCCTCACTCGGAAGGTCCTTTCCGAAAGAAAATCAATTATTATTTTCAACGTTTTTCCTTGGATTCCCCATTCGGAAATTTTGGAAATTATAGGTCGACGCCAAATACAGTCAAACGCCTTTTTAATGTCGAATGAAACTGCTAGCAGGTATTCTTTGTTAATGTAAGCATTCAGTATCTCACTCTCCAGATTCAATATGTGATCTAAAGTGGAGTGATTTCTTTTGAATCCACATTGAAATCCCGAGAGTAAGTTATTCTTATCAATGAACCATACTAGTCGTTTATTTAACATCCGCTCGAATATTTTCGATACACAGCTGGTTAAGGCAATCGGCCTGTAGCTTTCAGGTGCAGTCTTATCCTTATGGGGTTTTAATATTGGGATAATAATTGATTCTTTCCAGCTGTTTGGAATGGAGCCACTATCAAATATTTTATTTATTACATCTAAGAGTCTTTGAACACCAGAATTAGGAAGATTTTTTAACATCTCATAAACGATTCCATCGGGTCCTGGTGAGGTGTTTTTTTTTAGTGATAGTACATTAGTAAGTTCGTACAGAGTGAAAGGTTCGTTTAGTGGGTGATAGTGGTTAGAGTCAATGTGTAATGGAGTTCGTTCTATGTGGTATTTGTACATTAAAAAGTTTCTGTCATTGTAGGATAAGTTTGATGTTGATTTAAAATGCTTAGCTAAAGTGGTGACTATTTGTTGTGGGTCAGTTTTGAGGGTATCGTTTGATTTAAGACCAGTTATAGGAGATCTGTATTTCTTGCTTTGGATCTTTTGTATGTTTTGCCAAATAAGTTGTGTTGGTGTGTTTCTATTAAGGGATGTTAAAAATTCTAACCAGCATCTTTTTTTAGAGTCACTTATTACTCTCCGAGATATTGCTTTTGCTTTCTTATAATAAATAAAATTCTGATTAGATGGGCTTCGGGAGAATATTCTGAATGCTCTACGTCGTTCCCTAATGGCTGTTTTGCAATGGTCATTCCACCAAGGAACGGGAGGATTCTGAGGAAATCTAGAACTAGTGGGAATGGATATTGCTGAGGCAGATTGAATAAGATTGGTAAACTCTTCTATTGTTAAAGCAGAAGAGATATTTTTCTCAATATATGAATTGTATTTAGTCCAATCTGCTTTTTTCAGATTGTATTTTGGTAAATTTTGAAAAATAGTTGGTTGTACATGAAATGAAATATGGAGGGGAAAATGATCGCTATTAAAACTGTCAATATTCACACTTAGATGAAGATTCATATAAATATCAGGGGTGCAACTAGCAATATCAATATTAGTAAGAGTTCCTGTGCGTGGACAGAGGTGGGTAGGTCGTGAGCAGTAAAGTGGAATGATATCCCACTTTTCAAGGACATCATTAATCTTTCGACCTTTAATATTAGTACTCGAAGCTCCCCAATTAGTGTGCTCGGCATTTATATCACCCAGGAGGAGAAGAGGCCTAGGAAGTTGCGATATCAAATCATCTAATAAGTGAGTATTGACAGGTTCCCTAGGTGGCAGATATAGACTGCAGACAGTTATCCTACTAGGGATGTGTACTGAAGCAGCTACTGCTTGGAGTGTTGTACGGAGGGTTATTGGTTCATTGTGTATAGTGTTCTTTACCAATATAGCAACTCCTCCGGAAGCTTTACCTCCAAGAGTGTAATCATGCCTGTAAGCCGAGTAACCTTTTAGTCTGATCTCATTTACAGGTGTTGTGTGTGTTTCTTGGAGTGCTAGTATATGTGGGTCCTTCTCTCTCAATAAGAGCTTTAAGTCAGCATGATGTCTGTAAAATCCATTAATATTCCATGATACTAAGGACATTTATTAGGGTTATAGAGTTGAAAAGTGTCTCTCCATTTATAAATAAAAGTATCCTTTTTTGGTAGGCTGAATATATTATTGTCATCTCTTTTAATATTCACTAACATAATACTTTGGAAAAAAAAAAAAAAAAAAAAAAAAAAAAATAGGTGTTAAAATATATATAAGCGGGTACAAGATTTGAACTAGGTTAAGTTTTAAATTAATCTGAAAGATAATTGATAACAAATTGTTGTAATAAATGTTTTGTGATAAAGATATAAAAATAGAGGTTATTACATATGTTAATAAAATTAAATGATTATTATTAGATAGAAGAGAATTAAATTTTAAAAAGGATGTCATTTATTTTTATATTTTCTTTTAGTTTTCCTTGTTGATTCATCAATAACCTCTAAATTTTCATTTGTAAGATTGTCTGAAGGTGTGTTTGTGTTTGAAGGTGTGAGTATTGTACCTGCTGATTTCCTAGGAGAGAGCTCAGAGGACACTGTTGCTTTGCCGGGGGATGAGCCAACGTTCTTCAACATCTCAGTCTTCTGGGTTTTTTCTTTTTTCGTTGGTGCTTCTGCATTGAGTCTTGGCGCGGTTCCTGCTCTGTGAAGCACCTCCAAGGTCTCCAATCGCTTAACTATTGCCTGTACAGTTTGGAGAATGACTTGAAGAGAATCTTCTTTGATGGAAGTTGAGAAATCTTTACTGGATATGTTCGCGTAGGATTTCTCAGTATTCAATGTGTTTACTTTCTTCTTGGTCTTCCCAGTAAGAAAGCTTCTGTAACACCATGAACTTCCGTACACTAGACTCCTCTTGGTATTTCTTGCAGTTCATGCTTCGGACTCTATGAGCACCTCCACATGTTGGACACTTTATTGTCTTGCATTCCCCATCATGTTTTGCCTCTGAGCATCCTCCACATATTTCTGGTTTCTCGCAGGAAGTTGCTAAGTGGTTATATGTTTGGCACCTGTAACAGATGGTAGGGCGAGGGATGTATGGGCGGATGGGTACTACAAGGTAGCCCAGTCTTATTTTCTCTGGAAGAAATTCTTCATTAAATTTTGCAACGAAGACTGATCTTTTAGTAGAATTTTTCATGGGAAACTTTCTAATGAAGGTAACATGTTGTGCTTTTAGGTTTTCGCATATCTCTTCATTAGACATTTCTTCAATCGTGGAGCAAATAAATGTTCCCCATGAGCAGTTTAAGGAATCACGAGATGTTACTTTTATTGGAATGTCTTGAAATAAAGACGTTTTCAAAATTTTTTGACTAGTTTTACTATCAGGGCATTCTAAAACTAATTTGCCGCGGATAATTTTTGGATTAATATGTTTATTAAACTTACTTATCCATTTCTCGACCTCAAAAGGATTGATTCTGTTGAATGTCTTGTATTCATGTTCAAGTTCAACTTGAAGGAAGCGTCCAACTTCAGATGGAGCAGAAGGCGAACAGTTTTCTTTAGCCATTCAGTTCCTGTCAGTTAAGGGTTGTTTTTCTGATTGTTTTCAGCTATTATCTTCAGTATTGCTCTGTAATTCTCGAACTTTTTGAGAGAAGTTTATTCATAGAACTTTTTCCCGTAAACATTAGAATCCTCTTATATATATATATATATTCGGTTTAATGGGCCGATTTTGATGAAATTCGGTACAAAAATCTTTATCTGCCGTTGCTTTTATGTGTGGTAGCCAAGTCAGTTTTTGGTCAAATATGACGCCAAGAAATTTTAGTGTTGTAGTGTTAGGTATTATCGTTTGGTTAAGTGTAATTTGGGGTATTGGTTGTTGTCTTCTCCTAGTAAATACTATGGATGTCGTCTTTTCAATAGAGAACGTTAGACCATTAGCTCTACTCCAATTTTCCAAGGAATGTATTGTGTTTTGAATTGTATTTTCAGCGATATGGAAGATTGTTGATTTGTGGTAAATGAGGAGGTCGTCGACAAACAGACAGTAAGACACATTATGTACATAATCTTTAAGGTTATCTATTCCTATTTTAAATAAAGTAGTGCTCAGTACACATCCCTGTGGGACACCGTTTTCTTGAACTTCTGGTTCAGATGTGTAGTTTCCTTGCCTCACTCGGAAGGTCCTTTCCGAAAGAAAATCAATTATTATTTTCAACGTTTTTCCTTGGATTCCCCATTCGGAAATTTTGGAAATTATAGGTCGACGCCAAATACAGTCAAACGCCTTTTTAATGTCGAATGAAACTGCTAGCAGGTATTCTTTGTTAATGTAAGCATTCAGTATCTCACTCTCCAGATTCAATATGTGATCTAAAGTGGAGTGATTTCTTTTGAATCCACATTGAAATCCCGAGAGTAAGTTATTCTTATCAATGAACCATACTAGTCGTTTATTTAACATCCGCTCGAATATTTTCGATACACAGCTGGTTAAGGCAATCGGCCTGTAGCTTTCAGGTGCAGTCTTATCCTTATGGGGTTTTAATATTGGGATAATAATTGATTCTTTCCAGCTGTTTGGAATGGAGCCACTATCAAATATTTTATTTATTACATCTAAGAGTCTTTGAACACCAGAATTAGGAAGATTTTTTAACATCTCATAAACGATTCCATCGGGTCCTGGTGAGGTGTTTTTTTTTAGTGATAGTACATTAGTAAGTTCGTACAGAGTGAAAGGTTCGTTTAGTGGGTGATAGTGGTTAGAGTCAATGTGTAATGGAGTTCGTTCTATGTGGTATTTGTACATTAAAAAGTTTCTGTCATTGTAGGATAAGTTTGATGTTGATTTAAAATGCTTAGCTAAAGTGGTGACTATTTGTTGTGGGTCAGTTTTGAGGGTATCGTTTGATTTAAGACCAGTTATAGGAGATCTGTATTTCTTGCTTTGGATCTTTTGTATGTTTTGCCAAATAAGTTGTGTTGGTGTGTTTCTATTAAGGGATGTTAAAAATTCTAACCAGCATCTTTTTTTAGAGTCACTTATTACTCTCCGAGATATTGCTTTTGCTTTCTTATAATAAATAAAATTCTGATTAGATGGGCTTCGGGAGAATATTCTGAATGCTCTACGTCGTTCCCTAATGGCTGTTTTGCAATGGTCATTCCACCAAGGAACGGGAGGATTCTGAGGAAATCTAGAACTAGTGGGAATGGATATTGCTGAGGCAGATTGAATAAGATTGGTAAACTCTTCTATTGTTAAAGCAGAAGAGATATTTTTCTCAATATATGAATTGTATTTAGTCCAATCTGCTTTTTTCAGATTGTATTTTGGTAAATTTTGAAAAATAGTTGGTTGTACATGAAATGAAATATGGAGGGGAAAATGATCGCTATTAAAACTGTCAATATTCACACTTAGATGAAGATTCATATAAATATCAGGGGTGCAACTAGCAATATCAATATTAGTAAGAGTTCCTGTGCGTGGACAGAGGTGGGTAGGTCGTGAGCAGTAAAGTGGAATGATATCCCACTTTTCAAGGACATCATTAATCTTTCGACCTTTAATATTAGTACTCGAAGCTCCCCAATTAGTGTGCTCGGCATTTATATCACCCAGGAGGAGAAGAGGCCTAGGAAGTTGCGATATCAAATCATCTAATAAGTGAGTATTGACAGGTTCCCTAGGTGGCAGATATAGACTGCAGACAGTTATCCTACTAGGGATGTGTACTGAAGCAGCTACTGCTTGGAGTGTTGTACGGAGGGTTATTGGTTCATTGTGTATAGTGTTCTTTACCAATATAGCAACTCCTCCGGAAGCTTTACCTCCAAGAGTGTAATCATGCCTGTAAGCCGAGTAACCTTTTAGTCTGATCTCATTTACAGGTGTTGTGTGTGTTTCTTGGAGTGCTAGTATATGTGGGTCCTTCTCTCTCAATAAGAGCTTTAAGTCAGCATGATGTCTGTAAAATCCATTAATATTCCATGATACTAAGGACATTTATTAGGGTTATAGAGTTGAAAAGTGTCTCTCCATTTATAAATAAAAGTATCCTTTTTTGGTAGGCTGAATATATTATTGTCATCTCTTTTAATATTCACTAACATAATACTTTGGAAAAAAAAAAAAAAAAAAAAAAAAAAAAAATAGGTGTTAAAATATATATAAGCGGGTACAAGATTTGAACTAGGTTAAGTTTTAAATTAATCTGAAAGATAATTGATAACAAATTGTTGTAATAAATGTTTTGTGATAAAGATATAAAAATAGAGGTTATTACATATGTTAATAAAATTAAATGATTATTATTAGATAGAAGAGAATTAAATTTTAAAAAGGATGTCATTTATTTTTATATTTTCTTTTAGTTTTCCTTGTTGATTCATCAATAACCTCTAAATTTTCATTTGTAAGATTGTCTGAAGGTGTGTTTGTGTTTGAAGGTGTGAGTATTGTACCTGCTGATTTCCTAGGAGAGAGCTCAGAGGACACTGTTGCTTTGCCGGGGGATGAGCCAACGTTCTTCAACATCTCAGTCTTCTGGGTTTTTTCTTTTTTCGTTGGTGCTTCTGCATTGAGTCTTGGCGCGGTTCCTGCTCTGTGAAGCACCTCCAAGGTCTCCAATCGCTTAACTATTGCCTGTACAGTTTGGAGAATGACTTGAAGAGAATCTTCTTTGATGGAAGTTGAGAAATCTTTACTGGATATGTTCGCGTAGGATTTCTCAGTATTCAATGTGTTTACTTTCTTCTTGGTCTTCCCAGTAAGAAAGCTTCTGTAACACCATGAACTTCCGTACACTAGACTCCTCTTGGTATTTCTTGCAGTTCATGCTTCGGACTCTATGAGCACCTCCACATGTTGGACACTTTATTGTCTTGCATTCCCCATCATGTTTTGCCTCTGAGCATCCTCCACATATTTCTGGTTTCTCGCAGGAAGTTGCTAAGTGGTTATATGTTTGGCACCTGTAACAGATGGTAGGGCGAGGGATGTATGGGCGGATGGGTACTACAAGGTAGCCCAGTCTTATTTTCTCTGGAAGAAATTCTTCATTAAATTTTGCAACGAAGACTGATCTTTTAGTAGAATTTTTCATGGGAAACTTTCTAATGAAGGTAACATGTTGTGCTTTTAGGTTTTCGCATATCTCTTCATTAGACATTTCTTCAATCGTGGAGCAAATAAATGTTCCCCATGAGCAGTTTAAGGAATCACGAGATGTTACTTTTATTGGAATGTCTTGAAATAAAGACGTTTTCAAAATTTTTTGACTAGTTTTACTATCAGGGCATTCTAAAACTAATTTGCCGCGGATAATTTTTGGATTAATATGTTTATTAAACTTACTTATCCATTTCTCGACCTCAAAAGGATTGATTCTGTTGAATGTCTTGTATTCATGTTCAAGTTCAACTTGAAGGAAGCGTCCAACTTCAGATGGAGCAGAAGGCGAACAGTTTTCTTTAGCCATTCAGTTCCTGTCAGTTAAGGGTTGTTTTTCTGATTGTTTTCAGCTATTATCTTCAGTATTGCTCTGTAATTCTCGAACTTTTTGAGAGAAGTTTATTCATAGAACTTTTTCCCGTAAACATTAGAATCCTCTTATATATATATATATATTCGGTTTAATGGGCCGATTTTGATGAAATTCGGTACAAAAATCTTTCGTCTAATTCGTTAACCAGCAGAATCCGCCCACCGGAACATGGTTTTTGGAGCGAAATTCGCGCGAAAACGCTTACGGCCAACGGGCCTCCAATTGTTTTCAAACTACATAAATGAACTACATCCGAATGTCCCCATGTCAAGGTTTATCTACATTTATTAAAGAGAGATCAACAAACAAATCCTGTTTTCCTATTCTACCTTTGTTAAGGGAAGTAGGAAAAGTAGAAGACTATTTTCCCTTTTTCCCCCAATTCCATTTAAAGTAAGTTTAAAAATTTCCCCTTCCCCGTGAGAAGCCAATTTCAGTAGCGGCGTGAGGCCCCCAGGCCCCGTAAACAAGGCCGTATGTGCCCCCGAGGTATACCCCCTTCCTAGTCTTCTCAAGGGACGCTTCTTCAGAAACAAACTTTTTTTTAACACTATTCTCTTTTCCCGCTTCAGCTTTAACTCTTTGCAAATTGAGTTTGTTTTTACCATATCCCTCATTAATTAATCCCTAGACTAGATTAGATTCGGGCTGTATTCTTCCTAGGTTGAAATGAAAAACAATCTGAGACATTTGTCCGTTCGCTAGAATAAACATTAAAAATAAAAATAGGATACGTTAAACTGATATTTTTTTGGCTCGAAGAACAACACTTTTCCACGAGGCCCCAGAAGGTCAGATACTACAGGAGTATCCAATTCTTGACCATATGGCAAAATGGGAGATGTTGTGGTCAGTTGTATGCTTCGGCTGCCTGATTTTTCCCTTTACATAAATTAATTAAAGGCTTGCTGGGTTAGAGACGGTATGAGAGGCTGAATCAAACGAACGAAGGCACTAGAAATTAAAATCTTAAGTGCACTCGGATTTCTAACTCAAGTCAACCACCATATGAAATCGAATATGATCGAATGCTCAACCACTGATTTAGTCTTGCCCCTAATTAATTCATATAAATTTGTAATAAATTAAAAAAAAACATGAAATAATGAAGGAAATGACGAAGTAGAAAAAAAAGTAGCAATAATAAATACCTAAAATATATTTTAAAATTTACGAAATGTCATACAAAAACTTTACTGATGGAATTTTTGATGGGTCGGTCACATATAGAGAAATAAGTGCTTAAAACTTCTTCTAAAGGTTCTTTTTGTCTGTCTTCCTTAATTTTTTATTGCTTCATATTTTTGTAAATGCCTATAGTAGGAAAATGTATTTGTCAATTGGAATGTGTAAAATGAAGAACAATTTTGATTTTTTGGAAATAAAGCTTTCCGAGCGGAAGCTTCTGTAATGTTGTTAGTTTCGTTCTTAATTTAGTATTTTTAATTGCATTTTATACTGAAATAAGTAAGTGGGAAATATATTTGAAATAGTGTTTTTCTAGAGCGAACGTTGAGAAGGAGGCCCTTACCGACAATCTTGCTTTACTTGAAAATTTCATTTGTTTGTATTTTTCACAAAATATCTAAGCAAAAGAATAACTGTTTCTATTCCAAGCTTTCTAAACTGCGCTAGGTAAAAAAACGGCACGCGCTAAGATGACGCAGTTCCTGTGAGTTGAACGTTTTTTAGGTACATGGATATTCTGACATTAGGACATCCATGGTGAAGCTGGCAATTTTCCTAATGGGACCTGGAATGAGAAAAATCTCTCCTACAGGCGGGACTCGAACCTCATCTCTCGCAAGAGAATCTAAGGCCGTAGCTACTATTCCATATGTATTTGTTATCTTAAATAATAACAATTTGACATAGTCTTAATTGGCAAATAGAAAATAAAGCATGATTATGCTAAAAAAAGAAAGCATCGCTGAGAAAAATCACGTTAAAAAGTCCGTCACGCAGGAGCTGCATAACTAAGCACTTTCCTCAGAATTTGGGTAGTGTAGACTGCTTTCCAGAACAATTTGCATAAAATATCCTACATAAATAAAATAAAAACATGAAAAGTTCTCTTTTAAATTTGTAATGAGTAACTGATCAATTATTAATTTGCTTCCAGAGTTATGTTTACACATGGTACCTACTACACTACGCAATAAATACAAAAAAAGCTCATATTATCGTATTTTGATCTAACGCAGGAAGAGGATACAGTCCCTCTAGATACAAAGCGCTCCTTGCGGCGGCTTTGTGAACCTACGTCTGGCGGGCTTTTCTATTGAAATATATTACAACGTAAACCCCCGCTTTCCGATTGACCGATTCAGCTCATTTTTACAACACTTCTTTCTCATGAGTTACCCACGTCGTATACCGCGTTTCGTTTCAATACAGCAGAAATTACGACCGGTATGAGTATATTAGGAATTTGGGTCCGGAGTAACCCCCCCCCCCCTTCTAATGAACCGATTTAGTTTGTTTTTACAACACATATTTACCTGTAGATTACCACTACGAATACCGAGTTTCGTCGAAATATACCAAAAATCACGGCTGGTAGTGGCGAATTGGTATTGTGGGTCCGGAGTAAATCCCCCCCCCCTCCTAATGAACCGATTTAGTTCATTTTTATATTTCACTTTTCTCTATATATTACCACTACGAATACCAAGTTTCGTTGAAATATAAGAAATATTACGGCTGACATGGTCAAATTAGTGTTTTCGGTTCTGGGTGAACCCCCCCTTCCGTTGGACCGACTTTGGTGGTTAACGAACTCGTTCAATCGTTTGCTAATTGAATGCTATATACCAAGTTTCGTGACGAAAAAACAAAAACTCTGGCCGCTATCGTGTTAACAGACATATATATATATATATATATATATATATATATATATATATATATATATATATATATATATAAATTTTAACGGGGGTCATTTTCGGTGTCTACTAGGTAGGATCGATAAATATTTGAAGAAATTTTTCAAAAATTCCGTCATGAGTCCAACCTCAATAGCTACTTTCCTTCGGAGGAAAGTGCTAAAAAAAGATACCATTATAATAGGTCCAGGTTAAATAATATATGTATATATATATATATAATATATATATATATATATATATATATATATATATATATATATATATATATATATATAATTTTGAACTGACATTACTAAAGGAAAAGGTCTGAAGATCGTCAGAAAAACTAATAAAGTTGGATATAGAAGAAAATAATCCTAATTAAGAAGTTAAAATTAATTTCAATTAATAATAGTGATAAGAAATCAATATGATAAGAGCTTCGTAAACGGAGTCACTTAACGTAAACTTTTGGCCTCTCACTAAATCATAGCATTTACCGCTGTGATGGCATCTCGAAACAGATACATTAGATGGCATGAAAAAACTGATACCTTAGATGGCATCACGAAACAGGAACCTTAGATGGCATCACGAAACAGGTACCTTAGATGGCATCACGAAACAGATACCTTAGATGGCATCACGAAACAGGAACCTTAGATGGCATCACGCAACAGGTACCTTAGATGGCATCACGAAACAGATACCTTAGATGGTATCACGAAACAGGAACCTTCGATGGCATCACGAAACAGGTACCTTATTCAGAGTATTTGCTAAACTTCTTATTTTACTTCTTCTTTCACGCAGAAACTGTACACAGGTATTATTTGTTACTACATGAACTGACTTCTTCCAATGTAATTTGTCTACTATTCTTAAGAGTTTACAATGTATTTGTTTAATTAAAAATGGAAATGTATCTGTATAATTGTTTCGAGCGAATCGCCTTCGTTGCGAGTGCTCATAAATAAATAAATTTTAAAGAATAGAAAAAGAAAGAGAAAAAACACATTAAAATACATTAAAAAGAGTTTTATTTAATTTTTTTTCTTCTCGATTTTCTATCAATAAAAATCTGTTTGAAATTGTAAGTTTTAAGTACTGGTTTTTGAATAAATTCATATTTTGGGCTCGTCAAAAATTTATTTGGCTGACAAGTCTAAATTTTATTATATGTACATGGATTAAGGTAATTTCCTTAGGTAGAAGAGTAGGCTAGACGAGGAAATAAGTAATGAAATTCATTTAAAATCTTTGCCAAAAACATCCAATTCAAGAAATAGGCACGATTTGGAGTAGTTCTCTTAGGCTAAGCTTCCGCCAATCGCTGGATTCAATTAGAGTCCACTCGAGTTTTATCATTTAATAAAATCTTGTTGGAGCTCCCCTGGAATATGGCCGGGAAGCATATCTGGTCCGCATATCTGCGTTCCCGTTGCCAAACGCAGCCCGATAATCTCCCCAGAAGGGCAAATTGAGTCGGTATCGCGCTTTGACAGTCCCCCCACGACAATCCCCACACCTTGGAATCGTCAACCCCTCCTCCTTCATACACAGATTCCTTCCCATCGAGACTTATAAACCTCTCCAACGCCGGCCGAGTAATAGAAAAGTAAGTTCCGCCCTCTCCAATAACATTCACGCCATTTTCTACTTTATTGTGCGCCATTTCCTCCACCGGGAGCGCTTTATCACATCGCGGCAACTTTTCCATATTACGTTCAAACTGATTTTTTTTTTCTATACTTAAATCGCCGATATTTTATTCATGCTCTCTACGCCTTCCGTGATTTCTTTTGAAATTTATGTTTGATTGACTTTCAATAGATGTTCCATATTTCATTCGAGTTCTATTTCCTTTAGGAATAACTTAAACTAAATTGTGTATAAACCAACTCAAATAAACATTTCTATACACGAAATGTATTTTCATATTTTATAATATACATATTTATTTCATATGTGAATTTATATTTCTTTTAGGAGCAATTCTACAACGTGGCTGTCGTTGCCAATTATAATCTTTGCAGATGATAATTCATTCATCTAATTATGCATCATTATAATTTGCAATAACACGACAAAACAACTACAAATAACTGTAAAAATACAAAATAACTGCCTCAGCAAAAGTTTAATAAATCATAGATAATTTATTTATTATTACTTTTTTTACGGCATGCATGGTGCAGCCGGGAAATTTCTCAACGGGCCTTGAAATGAGAAAATTCCGACTCGCAGTAACTGCGTTATCTTAGCACGGTTCCGTTCATATCTCTAGTGCTATTAGTAAAGGTACAAAATTTCGCTCCAAAAACCATCTTCCGGTAAACGGATTCTGCTAGTTTACGAACTTGAGCTTTCAAATTAGGTGAAAGATTTTTGTACCAAATTTCTTCAAAATAGGACCCTTTTTTGAGCCGAGGAGAGCGCGAACAAATATATATATAATTGAACCATCGTTATATTCATGATCTATAGGATCTGAATCATGAAATTTTCGTGTCGACACTTCCGTCATAAGCGGGTTTCTTCCCTATAGAGAGTGAGGAACCACGCTTAAAATCCACAATGGCAACAATCCTTCCCGTCCCCACGAAATGGGAAAGTTCTCTCTCTCCTCCATAGCCCTGAAGAATGCTTGCATATCAGGCCGAAACGTTGGCATGAATAAACTCATTTTAACTATAACAGGACGATGGTAACCTTGGAGGTTCTTCGTCCTTAAACACTATTCACACATACATTTTAACAATAAAATGTAGTTTTTATTCAATCAAAAGACCGAACCCCGATGATCAATACCTTCCCTAGCAACATACGTCTGTTATGATCTATGACTGTTGCTAGGTAAGCTTAATACATCACTTAGCACTAGGAAATGGCCTAAATTCCATGAATATGTAGCCAAGCATCAAATACCATAGTAATACTACCCTACTACTAAGGCTAATAGGGGCTACCCGGAAGCTGAGCGCCAAATCCTATATGATGGCTTCGCAACATACCTTCCAAAGGCTAATCCGCTAAGATAATGGGCAAACAGGCGTATTAAAATGATGGACTTTACAAAACCATATCTGCCTTAGCTTGCACTCTTCCTGGGCGGACGTATTAGTATATGTTGAGAACGATGTCAGCAGCTTAGTCGAGAACTGCATTGCTATCTTGAAATGTTTTTGAATACTCCCCCCCCCAAAATTTCTAGTCCAAAACCTGAGGTATCTGATAGTAACAAAACTCCATTCCACATTTTTTGACAAAAGGGATCCAATCGTTCATCCTATCGATCAATAAACTTCCACTTAGAGGTTTGCTGTGTAGAAGTGGGAAGAAACTACATCACGCCAAAGATAAACCAAGTAAAATTTGGACAACACAAAATATGACATGTCTCTCAAATGTAAAACTTTTGCAATAACTTCTTTCAGTTACTTTTAATTGCTTCTGGACTGGACAATGGATTCCCACAGTTGGCCAATAAAATAAAAATTATGTCTACTTTGAAAAACCAGAAAATCGGACATAACTCCTTTTCCCTTGGAAATGAACCTTTTTGTTGAAAATTACCTCTAGAATTGCCTCCTAGAGTTTGGCTACTTAGACCTGAATCAACCTGAATACAGGGTGTCCCCAAAATAAACGTCCAAACTTCGGGAATTGATGCAGGGTGAAAAAAAAGGAAAAAAAAATCCTTTGGCATATTTCTCGTTTTTGCTTTGTTTCCGAGAAAAACGTTAAAAACTAAAACACAATTGTGAATAATTCCTATATAAAAATCATTAAAAGACTATGTCCTATCTTCCACCCCCTCTACCCCTCGCCCACTAAAAAAAGACAACAAAAACTTTTCTTGGTCAAAACATTTAACTGACGCCATATAAAGCTGTAACTTGAAAATAATTCAAAATACCTACTTTCATTCGGAAAAGTTCCACTTCCAAATATTTTTTTTCGATAAGCCTTAAGCTTCTACTTCACTCTCTTGAGACTTTCAGCTCTCCCTTCTTTCCCATTTTATTGCAAATTTAAATTTAGTTTAGGCAGTCAGATAGAAGCTGAAGAATCCGCGGCGCACAGTGGGCAAAAATCACATTTTAGGTGGACAAAATTCAAAAAAAAAATTTACAAATCACTTACTAAATACTGTCTAGTATTAGTAGGATTAAGGTAAAATGTAAATATTTACTTTCTTGGATCATGAACGGGCGCAGAAGGGAATATTAATCGGACTCTAAGAAAGGGAAAATTTTCCAGTGTTTATTGCAGTTTTGTTGTTGTAATTACTTTTCCATTTTTTTAACAGTAACTATACATGATTATTTAAATGTCATGTTACCGATGTATATGTAATTAGCCTATTGAAGTGTAGTTTACCACATGATCCACTTCAAGAACTGTCATTAGAAAATGAGGCAGACTCGTCAAAAGAAAATGCTGAAAGATGTAGCAGTATAGAATCAGACGATGATTGATGGATAATTCGTTTATAGTGCATAATATAATTGTATATATTTGTTATTATTAAAAAAACAAAACAAAAGTCAGTACAATTACTTTTTAGCGCGGTTCCTCCCTCCCCCATAGGGAGGAACCCCGCTTATAAGGTTGATACAATGAAACAATCCGCAAGTGCCGACAAGAAAATTTCGCGTTTCAGAACCCCTAGAGAACGAAAATAACGGTGGTTCAAATTTGTATATATATATATATATATATATATATATATATATATATATTTATTTATTTATATATATATATATATATATATATATATATATATATATATATATATATATTTGTCTGTTCGCTCATTTCTGGCTTCCCTGATGCTCCGATTTTGATGAAATTTGGTACATAAATCAGTCGACCAATTTGAATGGTCAAGTTCGTTAACCAGCAAAATCCGCCCACTGGAAGATGGCGTTTGGGGCGAAATTCGCGCAGAAAAAATCGTAACGCTTACGTTTTTGAGTTCATAAGCTTGTAAGTACTCTTTTTATAGGCTTCTTGGGCTAGGAAAACGAATGAAACCATTTTCAAGGCGATAGCTTCAACCGTTTTCGAGAAAATTGGACAAAATAGTTTTTGAATACCGTTTTTGGTGTGGGTACTTAGAATCACGGGATTCAGTTGAAACATTATCTGCATGTTCGAATTTCATTAAAACTAATATGTTGAAAGTTATGTTACGTTTGGAGTTAAGGAAGGGTTAGAATAAAATATTTTATGAACAGACATGAAAAGTTTTAGGAACTTCGTATACTTTCCTTAATATCTCGAAAAAGGTTGAGAATCTTAGTAAACAAAAGATTACCATTAGAATGCTTACTAAATGCTCTACAAAAAAAGGTTTTAATGAAAGTTTTGATTTCTTGATTGAACTGTTCTTTTTGTCTGTTTTATTCCTTGTTATTTTTAAATTGCTTATAGTCGGATAATGTATTTGACAATAAAACAGATTAAGTAAAATAAGAAGATCAATTTATTGTTAAAAATGTAGCGTTCAAAGAGAGAGATCCCAAGGCTTTCCAAATGCCTCTGAGTGGAGGCCTTTCTGCCCGACTTATGGTATAGCTGACCCATACAGGTAAGATTGTAAATCAAGACCTTTCAAGACTGGTTTGTTTGAGATTTCATTTGGATGGGTGTTTCGCTATTCATCTAAACAAAGTAATAACTGTTTCTATTTTATGCCTTCATAAACACTAAAGATAAGAACGGAACCGCGCTAAGATGATGCAGTTCCTGCGAATCGGACTTTTTTCTTCAAGTTGTTAGTCTAATTTTGTTATTTATTTTCGAATTATAGCCAATGTATTATTTTTTATGAATATATGTATTATGTTTATGTAAATAATAGATGCAAAAAGGTACTACATAAATGTTCCATAGATTTACAAAATGTTTTCCCAATTTTTATCTATTATGTCAAAGAATTTGTGTGTCTAAAACATTTGTTTGTTGGATATACTAAAAACTATGGGTCAACGATTTTTTAAAATATTTTTTCCTATCTCAGTGACCTCAAAAATATTGAAAACCACAAAAAAATATTTTTGTCGCCCAAAAAAAGTGGTTTTTTGCCCAGTGTGCGTCGACTAGGAACCAGCCTCCCAATCTTTTTGCCAAAAGGACATACTCCAAGAACAACGATAGTGTATTATCAAGGAATATGTGGAAAGACCTTGCGTTAAGTTGAGGGGTAAAAAAAGGGGGACCTATTATTCCATTATTCCACACAAAATCAGAGGCATACTCACTCCTATATTTTTGGTATGGGGGGATTGAAGTAGGTCGGGGGGGGGGTGAGATGGTGAGTGGAGGGTGTGGGGTAAAACATATACTTTTAACGATTTGTATATATACCATATGAAAGAATGCCGTTCATAATTTCTTTTAGTTTTTTTTTTTTTTTTGCGTTTTTCTAAGAAACTAAGCAAAAATGAGAAATATGCCAAAAGACTTTTTTTTCTTTTATTTTTTTTTCATCCTGCATCGATTCCCGAAGTTTGACCGTTTATTTTGGGGACACCCTGTATATATATATATATATATATATATATATATATATATATATATATATATATATATATATATATGTTACCGGCAAAGTATATAATCAGGCATTCTATAGAATGCCTAAATCCAGCCGGCAATGTATGAAATAAAGCTTATTTCATACTTTGCCTAGGCATTCTATAGTATGCCTACTGTGCTTTAGGCAAAGTATGAAATAAAGGATTTGTAGCTTGTAGGAGTAACTACTCGCGGTGCGATTGCGGATTTATATCCATGAACATCGCGTCTAATGATGTCTAGGAGAATTAGAAGAATGCCTAGGGACGACTTTTGGGCATACGTGCTATACGTTTCCGCTCGCTACGCTCGCTCAAGAATATATCAAAACCCCAATTAATCCAACTCGCAGAAATTAATAGAATTCTATTAAATTCTTCGAGTTAGATTGACTAGGGTTTTGATATCTTCTTGAGCGAGCGTAGCGAGCGGAAACGCATAGCACGTGTGCCCAAAAGCGACAGCTTACGACAGGTCAGCTACGACAGGTGAGTCTAAATTTCAATTATACTTCTTCATTAAGGATACGCTGTTTACGCCATCTTTTATAGCCTCCATAACAGTGAACCTTAGTACCTAATAACTTTCCTAGTTGAGAGCATTTTTTTTTTTTTTTTTTTAACGGATTCGTGTTTAGTGCATCAAAATACGTTATAGAGCAAACTTTGAAGAACATCGGTGCTGAGGACGCTTTATTTTAGTGATTTGCATTGATTCTGAACACTCAAATTCTACCTGTTGTCATTTCTTTCAAGTATCTAAGTAAAGTTTATGTAGTATACTCAAAAGCTTTTTAATTTTAAACATTGCCCAATAAGCAACAGGCATGCTATAGAATGCCTAGGCAATGTGTGTAATACGATGAACATTCTACACTTTACCTAAACCACTCAGGCATTCTATAGAATGCCTGGATTACATACTTTGCCGGTAACATAAATATATATATATATATATATATATATATATATATGTATATATATATATATATATATATATATATATATATATAAAGTTTAATAAGTAAATTTTTCAGGAATACAGAGGTCACTAACCATTTTCTGAGAAATGAGTTTAATTATACCATTTCTGCGTACGGACTTTATGGGGACTTTACTTAAAATTCTTTATTTTAAAATTCTCCAGTTCCGCCATGGTCGTTTGGGCTGGGTAAATTACTTCATAAAATCTTAGTATGATTTCACAAATGATAGTGGTCTTAGGATATGTTTTACTTTTGTACGATAATTACCTTCATTCCTAGTGAGCACTTTGCTTCTGTTGACAATTGAATTCTCGTACTATTTAACGCTTTTCAATTAATATTTAATGAGGAACCTCTTACCGCACTAAAGAGCATGTGGTCCATACATACTCCCCTGGAGTTAATCCTCGCGATCCCTCCCCACCCCTTGTAAGGGCTAAGCACCGATAGGCTTGGTCAAGGGCTTTCCATGAACCATTGCATTATTGAGTGCATTCAATGCAGCCGCTCCCAAGCCCCTCATACAGAATGCAAACCTACAAGTCCTCACTTCATCCATGATTCAGATTTACCGTTCCTCATGGCCCTTTGATCCGATATCCGGTCAGCTAATTCCGCCTCCTTCAACACCTGACTTACACAATATATGTATATATTAGCGGGAAATAATATGTTAATTTAGGTTCCTCTGTTGTCACACCTTGGAGTTGAGAGTCTCAACTTGAGACAATCATAACTGGCATCAATTGGAGCAATGTGTGCCAGCGCTTTTGACATAAGACGCCGTTGAGATATTACTGAGTCCGGTTTGTGTAATCAAAGGGTCCGGTTTGTGTCATTCCCATTGTAATGTAAGTTGTTAACGTCGATGAAGGTAACTCGATCTATTTGTAAATACTGCGCGCAAGTCCATATTCATTTTAACTGTCAATGGATCAATCTGGAATATACGCACTGGGGGGTATCCCAAGTTAAAAATATTTTTGTCACTTTGGATTCTCTAGACACATGGCTAATCCAGGACCCTAATTTAATCAAAAGACGAATTAATATAATTTTAGATGCCCAAAGAGCCAAATTAATTAGTTGTTAGTTAATGATCGGGAGAAAATGAATAATTCCAACTACAACCCATTTTACAAATTTATATCATTATCCCCAGGACTACCTCATGAATTACTCACCATGGGACTGCCTTTTGTTATTGCAAATACCATAGCTCAGCTGAGATCAGCCAGCAACTACAATACCAAATTTTTAATAAAAAATATCCATTATTCTATTAACCCAAAGGAAATCTGCACCCTCTGTAATAATAACGCATTTGAAGACATTTCCCATTTTGTTATACATTTTCCCATTTACTCCCCCATTAGAAGCCAATTCCTCCAGTTTATCAACGAACCTACTGATAATTCCCGATTACATGAAATCTTAAATAATTTCTCAAAAATTGAATATATACAGATTTATAACTATATAAATAACTCCTTGAAATTGAGACCTTCATTAATTTCTGATTGATATAATAATAATAATAAAAACACAATAAACCTAGAATTGCAAATAAAAACCAACATTTAATATAAAGTAATCCGTTTTTTGCACTGTTTTCTCTAAGTAAAAATAATTTTAATCATCATTTCTTAGTTACAAAATTGTATTATATGTTTTGTATATGTATAGAAAAATTCCTTAAATTTAATGCATAGAAGATGTATTTATTTTCATTTATTTTTAGTTAAACATTATTATTTCATACAGTATCTGTGTCTTATGTAAATAGAAGATATGTGTAAGTTTGTGTTAGGGTATCCTTATGAATATATTTATTTATATAATTATAGAGTTCCGCAACTTAGGCAAGAAACTCTTTAAAAGCAGTCAACTGAGAAATATGTCTTAGTACCTACCAATAAAACATGAACACAAATACAACAAATAAATAAATGAGAAAAAACTAAGGAAATAAATGATAACTGTAACAAAGGAAAGAAAAATATAGAATAAAAAACATAAATAAATATATACATTCAAAGGGATAAAATTTAATTATTTACATTTTGGAGTATAACTTTGTGTGTTTTAGATACCTGAGTAGTGTACTAATGTGTGGGCTACCTTCTGTCAGTATGTCGTGTAAGTCATGAGGTATGGTCAAGTTATTGCGCTGTCTGCAGTTGGTAAGTATATGTTTAACGGTCAGAGTCTCGTTACAATATCTACAAGTTGGTCTGTCCTTTCTGTCTAGTAGGTAGGAATGGGTAAGTAAGGTGTGTCCAATACGAAGCCTGGACAGGATGACTTCGTCCCGACGAGAGAAGTATTCATTTGTCCAGGCCTTCGTTGTATTTTTAATTTCCCTCAACTTGGCATCAGTTTTTCGCCACTCACTGTCCCACTCGTACAGTATGTTAGTTTGTAATGTTTTGTATAAGTCCGATGAAGTCACAGTTTTCAAGTCAAGCGTAGGTCTTTTCGTCGCTAGTTTCGCTTGTAGGTCTACAGCTGTACTGAGTTTAATGTCCTCATGTCCTGGTAGCCATATAAATATAATGTGTTTGTTATTGTTCTGTAACATGTATATTTGTGAGAATATGTTTTTTATAATGGGATGTGTACTGAAAATGTTTCGCATGGAGAGCAAAGAACTTAAAGAGTCGGTACAAATAGCAATGTTGTCGTTTCCTCTGTCTTGAATTTTTAGTCCTATGAATATATTACTAACATAGGACTAAAAACATTATATAAGGCCAACTCCTTGCAATGGGGAAACCTTTTATGCAATAAAATAAATAACTGGAATATATGCCTGAATGCAAATTATGGTGAAGATCTTTCAATTTAAAGCAATTTGACGGATTGCAGAGCCTAACCCTCATGGAAATAAATGGTATTTTTTGTTAACTACTTGTAGATCGCCTGGCATTGGGCTAGAAACCGTTAAGGCCACGGGAGCTAGAGATCTATTAAGAAAAATATAAATCATTTCGGAAATATGGTAAAAAAAGAAAGAAAGATACTCGTATAATGAAAAAGGTCCGTCACGTAGGGACTGCAAAACTTAGCACATTCCTCAGACGATGGGTAGTGTACACTGCATTCCTGAAAAATTTTCTTAAAATAATCTTTAGAAATAAAAATTGCATATGTAACTAGCAACTGTTACAATTATTAATTTTTTTAATCACTTTCCTTCCAGCGTTTTGTCTACACGAGGTATTAAACTACTTAATTAATCTTGATAAATAATAAAAGCGTCAACATCTAAAAAGAGAATATCCTACAATGACAACGCAGGGACCGTATACAGCGCCCGAGTTCAGCGCTTCTAGCGGTAGAAGTAACAACCAATGCTGAGCCAGTATGGCGGCTAAATTCGATTTTAACAAAATAACTCCCCACTCCACAAAAGTTTGTGAATGCAAACTGAATAGCTACATTCCTTCAGAAAGTGCTAACAGATTTGATTTAATTATATATTTCTACATATATATATATATATATATATATATATATATATATATATATACACATACTCTGAAGAACAGAGAATACATGATTTCCATTATCCAGAATCAATTGATGACTACATTGGCTAACACTGGTTCATTAACGAGGTACATGTCACCAGATAACCATTCCACGATAACCAATCAACTATTACCCTCGAACACGACTAGTTACCTCTATAATACAATCTACAAACTAGTTTCCAAAGTGGTCTTTATTATAAATAATTCTTTTCTAAATTAGCCGCTAGAGGGACTGATTTTGGCTGGTTGTAGCTTAGAAAGCCGGTAATGGAGATTGAACTATGCAAAAGGTAATAAAAAATCACTTTGGATAGCTTTAATTTACATTTTGAACTTGAAGACGAATATACTTTCTGTTTGAAGCCAAATAAAAGCCCCAATTATTCCCTTTGGAGCAAGTTATAAGTCCTGTCGATATCGCTTTGAGTGGGAAATCTTCCATACGTTGTTGTTAACAACATCCTATTCCTTAAAGAAGGAAAGAAGGAGACAATTTGGAACAGAACCTTCTTAAAGCACTAAATGCAGGAATGGCATCAAAATGTTCCTGCAACAAAAGGTGTAAGATTAGTCAGAAGTACTGATAATAGCATTTTATCGTTAAGCAAGGTTATACTTATTAAATTACAGGTTCAGAAACGCCCAAATTTCCACGAATATTATTTTATTAACACTTCAAAGTGACTCTCTGTGAGTGGCAGCTACAAAATCAGTGCAGGGCACCAATGATGAAGCCGAAATGTTTACAACTGTCATTTATGTAAAATAAATATTTTTTAGGAGTAAGTAGAAAAAGATGTCGAAGGAGATGATATTGACAAGAGACTGAGGGAGAATGAGATTGATAAAGGGGGAGAGAGAAAGTAAGATAAAGCGGAAGATTTAAAAATACCACGAAAATCGATAAAAAGAAGAGACATACAGATTGTTAGTCACAAACAGAAAAAAATACTGATCGGACAACCTAATGCCATAGAAATAGAAGAGCGGACGTGAATGTGTGGAAAAAAAAAAAAAACGAGAGTAAGAGTGAATGTGTGAGAGGCGGAATGTGATGAAAAGGAAGGAAGACGAGAGACAATTACAGATGCATGTACAGAGAATCAAGTATTCAGAGGAAACTTAGAAACAGGGAGAGACTAAAAGAGAGAGAGAGAGAGAGAGAGAGAGAGAGAGAGAGAGAGAGAGAGAGAGAGAGAGAGAAGTATAAGATATGAAAAGTTGCTCTCGCCGTTTTAAGACTTGCTCGAGAGAACAGGTTGCAGGATCGCGTAGGATATTGCAGCTATAGCACCTCATATCGCTCCGTCATGCCGGGACTTTTATAAGTTTTCTTATATATATTTCCTAAAGAACGCTCACCTACATCCCCAATCCTGGGCCGTCCAATCATACAACAGACAACCCCTCACCCCCTTTATACAACATTCTATTTCTGAAGATATTTACGTCTCTTGAAGCCACATATTGGTTTTTGAAGCATAATCATTTTTTAGGATATGAGGTTTCCCAAGGTAATGAATCTCCTCTCCCTCTTTTGTTGTTATTCATTTCCTTTGGAATAGTTTTTTTTATTTTATTTTATTTTTTGTTCTTTGTGAGATATCCAACGTTAGGAGAATAAAGTAGCCAGACTGTAAAGTTGTTTGAAACCAGTTCTTCTGCTTTCTGTACTGATGCCAAATAGGTTCGGACCAGCAACAGGGACAGGGCCTCATGCTGAAACCGGAGCACAGTTTGCAGATAACCTGGGAAAAACTTCCTGAACGGAAGAAGGATACTGAGAATGAGATGTCAAAGGTTTTTACTCGAATTAATTTGTTATTCGGTAATAGTACAGCTGAAAAAATAATACTTGTTAAATCAAAAATGTTTTTGACAAATAAGGATGGTTTATATCTTCATGGCATGTCGAGTGTGAATATGCATAACACTCTGCATACGTTGTCAATGAGTTTTGAACTCATAAGTAGTTTTTGAATGTGCATTCACTTATACATGATACATTTTTTTCTAATTTCCCGAACGTATGAAAAAATTATATTCCATAATATTAAATATATTTAAGTTCTTTCTCCACAAGGCTAAGTTTCATGAGTTTCACCTTATGCATAGAGCTTAGCATGTTTCTGTACACTCATTCATAGGGCGTCTGGAAGTGACAAGACTTACGGACATGTTTGATTGGAATAACGGAGTGGACATATAGTTATTAATACAATTATCTCTTCCAGAGCTTGCCTTATCGACTCCTCGTGAATAGGTATATTAGGGTAATAAAGGTATATTAGATCATATTGAGTTCTTATTGTTGGTTTTAAATAAAAATACATGCTTTCAATTGCCACTACGGGTGTTGGCTGTTCTTTGGAAGAAGAATATATATCAGCCCTACCCTGGCTAGAAAAGAGTAGTTACCGATAGTTAACGCGCCCTAAAACTCTGTTTTAATTATAAATGGAATTTAAGATTAAAATAATAATAAATACAATTATCGTAATAATAATGCCATAAACCATTTCTGAATACGAACGCTTCGGGCAGTGTTAGTGTATTGTGGATGTTAAAAGCTTGCGGGGGTGTGACGTAGCGCACGATTGCAATAGACTTAAAATGATTTAACTATTTACAGCTTGTCTTAGGAATTAGACAAACCTCAGAGGCTCTGGAATTAGAAGGATTTGGTAACAGAACATTATAATGAAGGGGATTTATCCTGACAATTATCTTTGGTAAAACTCTGGGCTCGATAAATCCTTCCTGAAAACTTAAATAACCTTCAAAGAAGGAAACCTTGTTTTACATAAAGTTAAAGGTAGTTGCTGGATTAGGAGCCGACGCCAAATCAGGTGATTAAGATGCAGCCAGCGTAATAGGTAATTCAAGTAAGGTCTGTGCCACATCTGTGCTTCTGTTCCTCCTTTTGTTGGTGGTTCCGGCTCTTGTTTTCCAATTTTCTTTATACCTTTTCACTTGGGCTGAGTACCTCTCCCCCAATCCCTTACCAATTTCTTGTCTCATTTTACCTACTTTTAATGGATTTCCTTGCCTTCAATCAAGAAGGAAGTTCGGTCTCGAGTTTCAACTCATTTGGGCCCATAAGAGGATGGAAAGATACTATCTTCTTGAGGTTTTTCTAAAGCATTATCTAGTGGCAATTAATTGGACAATTCAGATAATACACAACACAATGAGCGCTGGTGGTCTCGCGTCTATTTCCTCGATCTAAGGGTTTTTATGTTATTGTGTTATTTTCATGGCTGGGAATAATAGATTTTGATGGAACGGCTTCTTTTTCCAGCCTTTTTTTCTCCTATTTCCAATATCGCAGGAAGAAGTAGGAGAGAAGAACAACCGCTGGAGAAAGAATACGTTCCATCTAGAAATATTATTCCCAGCGATAAAATAATAACACCATAACATATATTTAGGCATATATATATATATATTAGCCCTCTACCTGGTCCAAAAAAGATCCAATGTTGTTGAAATTTGGTACAAAAGTACGTTATCATATTTCACTGTATTTCGGTGAACTAAATCTTAACGCATACATTAATAGGCATGCATTAATAGGCTTGCAGAACAATTTTTTCAAGTTTACTAACGAATAAAACCATTTTCAAAGCGATACCTTTAACCCTTTCCTTACTGCAGACTACTGTACAAGACAAAGCGTGCCGTCTGGCCTCCAGCACGATGGACTTGTAAAGCAGTCCAATCCTTCCCTCTTGTGTACCGGCTTCCGACCTCTGACGTTTCCAGGAGTTCGATCTTGGTTCTAAGGTCTGGGGAAAGCTTTAACTTATTTTTTTTTCAGCACTAGTTGTAGGAGGAAGTAACTCTTCGTGACGAGGGAACAAGAGATTAGGGATACCTTGGACGCGCTAGAAAAAATTTACTCCGCCCATGTTAGTTCCAAACCTCTTTCCGATTTAAAAGAAGGATTTTTTTTTTTTTTTAATAAAAAATACTTTATTTAATTAGCTTCATTTATTAGTACCTATATTGTCAAACTAACACTAAAATTGATTCAGAATCATTTTTTAGAGAATTTATTAAGCTTCCGAATAGTCGCTTTCAATTAATACGATTTCACAATTATCTCCGAAATATTTAATAAAATATAGGAAGATCCCAAAATCATTCAAATCTGTTAATAAAATACTTTTTTCTTATAAACCTACATCTTTAACTCCAAACACACGGAGAAAAAAAACAGGCTGCTCGCATCTACTTTCAGGCTGCCCGCAGCCTGAAAACAGTGACTCAGTGCCAGTATTTTGAAATAGGACATTTTAGTTTAAAATAGGATTCCACATATTTTAGCCTAAAATAGGATTCCACTAGTTAGAGTGTCCGCATTTTATAATAGAGTGCTGGAATGCTAATTCTGCATCCTATAGTAGAGTTCTCACACCCAAAGCTAGCATCCAACAATAGAGTGCCCAGCACTCTACTTTTAAGTGCGTACCCCTAGACTTTAGATTGCTGGCACTCTGTTACTGGCTTCTAGCAGCATATCCATATAGGCTGCTAGCATCCTGATGTTTGCTTCCCGTATCCTACCCCTATATGCTGCTAGCATCCTATATGGATGGGTTACATTGACCACATCCATATAGGATGCTAGCAGCCTACAGAGAGATGACTTTATTATGTGGATAAAAAAGAACAAAGGTAAATTCAGAGTAATAATAATGAGACTTTATTTGGGTGTAATTTACATATACACTTCTTAACAAGTAGATATTTACAAGTAGGTAAGAGGTATACACTTTTTAACAAATATAGATATTTACAAGTATTAGGTATTAGGTACAATGTACCTATGAACAATATTGAACAAGTAGGTCTAGAAATAAAATATTTTTTTTGTACCATTGTAAGTGTATATGTAAATTACACCCAAATAAAGTCTCATTATTATTACTCTGAATTTACCTTTGTTCTTTTTTATCCAGATAATAAAGTCATCTCTCTGTAGGCTGCTAGCATTCCAGCACCCTATTATAAAGTGCGGGCACTCTAACTAGTGGAATCCTTTTTTAGGTTGAAATATGTGGAATCCTATTTTAGACTAAAATGTCCTATTTCAAAATACTAGCACTGAGTCACAGTTTTCAGGCTGCCGGCAGGCTGTTTTTTAGCACTTTCCTCCGAAGGAAAGTAGCTATTGAGGTTGGACTCATGACGGAATTTTTGAAAAATTTCTTCAAATCTTTATCGATCCTACCTAGTAGACACCGAAAATGACCCCCGTTAAAATTTATATATATCTATATATATATATATATATATATATATATATATATATATATATATATATATATATATGCATATATATATATATGTGTCTGTTAACACGATAGCGGCCAGAGTTTTTGTTTTTTCGTCACGAAACTTGGTATATAGCATTCAATTAGCAAACGATTGAACGAGTTCGTTAACCACCAAAATCGGTCCACCGGAAGGGGGGGTTTACCCCGAACCAAAAACACTAATTTTACCATTTCAGCCGTAATATTTGTTATATTTCAACGAAACTTGGTATTCGTACTGGTAATATAGAGAGAAAAGTTAGATATAAAAATAAACTAAATCGGTTCATAAGGAGGGGGGTTTACTCCGGACCGACAATACCAATTCGCCACTACCAGCCGTGATTTTAGGTATATTTCGACGAAACTCGGTATTCATAGTGGTAATCTACAGGTAAATATGTGTTGTAAAAATAAACTAAATCGGTTCATTAGGAGGGGGGGTTTACTCCAGACCCACAATACCAATTCGCGACTACCAACCGTGGTTTTTGGTATATTTCGACGAAACTCGGTATTCGTAGTGGTAATCTACAGGTAAATATGTGTTGTAAAAATAAACTACATCGGTTCATTAGGAGGGGGGGGGTTTACTCTGGACCCAAATTACTAATATACTCATACTGGTCGTAATTTCTGCTGTATTGTAACGAAACGCGGTATACGTCGTGGGTAACTCATGAGAAAGAAGTGTTGTAAAAATGAGCTGAATCGGTCAATCGGAAAGGGGGGTTTACTTTTTAATATATTTCAATAGAAAAGCCAGCCAGACATAGGTTCACAAAGGCGCCGCAAGGAGCGCTAGAGGGACTGTATCCGGTTCCTGCGTTAGATCAAAATACGATAATATGAGGATTTTGTATTTATTACGTAGTGTAGTAGGTACCATGTGTAAACATAACTCTGGAAGTAAATTAATAATTTATCAGTTACTCATTACAAAATTAAAAGAGAACTATTCATGTTTTTATTTTATTTATTTAGGGTATTTTAAGCAAATTGTTCTGGAAAGCAGTCTACACTACCCAAATTCTGAGGAAAGTGCTTAGTTATGCAGCTCCTGCGTGACGGACTTTTTTTCTCAGTGCAGAACTAAAATTTACATATCTTAGTTTAGATATTTATTTAAACTACATTTATTTATGTAGTCATTTTCGTGATCTTTTGGATCTGAAACATTTATTAATGTCTGTACATTCGGAGTGCTTCATGAGGACAACCCCAAAATCATATGGAGGGAGGGAGAGAAGACACTTAAACATTTAATCTTGGATATGAAAAATTAAATTTAAAGGAAAATAATTACAGTATTGAGTACAATTTGTCCATAAATATAATCAAGTGATACTTAATACATTTTAGGAAAGTTAGCTCTTTCTGGCGAAGGTAAAGGCAGCTCAGTTCACTAATTCGAATGTAAGCCCTGTAGAGGGCACTTATAATGACGAGATCATTAACCGCGGGGCCCTAAAAGTTTCTCCCCAAGTGTCAAGCCAAAAGCTGTGTTGCCAATTAGTGTTCAACTCCTTAAAAAGTGGTATTATAAAAGATATGAAAAGTGGATAAGGGCCCTAACCATTTCCTAATAAGGGGATAAAAATTGGCATGGCATTCTCTATTCAATCCTGGAGTGTACTTCTCTGTTGGAGAGTTCCACTGGTCCTACCTGAATGGTGCGTTTTCTTCTCCCTGTTTCCTCCAACCATGAAGAATTGTTGGAAAGCTTTTACCACTAACGAGGTTAGGCATAAGCCGTGTCCTCTCGTATTTCTCCGGAAATATTTTCAACAACTAGAACTACTACCACATTAAACAAATTGGTTCGATCACCAACGTTCTGCAGAGTTGCGCGTGGCCAATACTTATATGGTACCGCCAATAAATTGGTACCCCGGAGCATAATGAGGAAACTAATGAGCAAAAGAAGAATATTTGTCTATTTTCAGTCTATTTTGTAGTCAGTGATATGCAATAGGATATATATTATAAAACCAAAGGATAGAAAACATATTAGAACTGGCCGAAAATCGAATATCAGTCTCAAAGATGCAATTTCAACTTAGTAAACCTTTCTTTCGTGTTAGGGACTCATAAAATTCAAATGAATTATTGGTATGGAATACTGTAAACTGTTCTCGACGTATTCCTCTTTATTAAAATTTGTGCTTAAAGCAAATGGATCTAATTGTTAATGTTCATTTACTTGCTAGCGCTAAACCCTCTTCAGAAAATAGTCATGGTAAAGTCGTTTTTCGTAAAATCATTGCATCAATAATTAATACCTTCATTTTAATAGGGTTTGTACAAAACCGGCTGAGAACGGCAATGAATAAATGATATTGCAACTCCAGTACAAGCACTTTTAGCCAAGACAAAGTTGAAACCATATCTTAGCAACGATTTTTTATTTTCCAA
This sequence comes from Gonocerus acuteangulatus, assembly GCA_946811695.1. Taxonomy (NCBI): domain Eukaryota; kingdom Metazoa; phylum Arthropoda; class Insecta; order Hemiptera; family Coreidae; genus Gonocerus; species Gonocerus acuteangulatus. The sequence goes on along the minus strand of OX328123.1, from coordinate 123,324,148 downwards.
ATAAGCTAAGAGCAGTTGAGTTCCACGACCAAGTTCATGGTAAGTTTTAGCAAAAAATAATTTTTTTTAAAACTTAAAAAGATACGAAACTTCCTGGGTAAATCAAATTTTTCAGCATTAAAAGAAGTGATATAAAATATTGCTTTACTTTTCATTGAAAACTGTGTGATATCTATAGAGCGAGCAAACGATCGAAACAAAATGTGTTTTGGATCAGACCTGATAATAAAATGTAAAAACAATATTTCAGCAGCATTATACCAGCAATTAAGTATAAAATAAATGGTAGTTAAAAAAAAAAAAAAAACTGTTCCGTAAACGGTCACGAGGGCCCTCGGGGGCAGATACTACAGTAGTATCTGACACACGACAATACGGCACACTAGGGAGACTACTAGGGAGTACTATGCTTTGGCCGCCTGATTTTCCCCTTTTTAATAAATTAATTAAAGGCTGAGTTGGCCTAGGGACGGCCAGGGAGGCCGTATTCAACCCGTGAACTAAGACAGTAGAAGAAAAAATATTTAGTGCTTGCTTGGGATTTGAACTCAGGTCCTCTAGCATATGAGTCCAGTGCCCTGCCACTGCGCTCACCCCGCCCCCAAATGGCAGTTAAAACGCTACGATTTTGGAGTTCCCCCTCCCCCTGGCACCGCTTTGCACCATACCGTGCGGCGGGTAAACAGTTAATAGGTGCTTAAAAATATAGAACCAAAATTTCAATTTCATATCCAATTCTGAAATAAACTTGTAAAATTACAAAATGAACGTCATAATCGTAGCCTTGGATGAAGATAATTTAACTGATACAACTGGCACATCTTTTTCTGATGCATGTAAATACCTTCACCCCGACAAAACAAATAAAGGAAAAAACAGAAGGAATGCAATATTGCTTAAATATTTCCCGTAAGCCTCTTCCTAAAGGCATCAGAGAGCAATCTAGGATGTTTCTCTCGAAACGACTCGGACGTGCCCGCGTGCTCAGGGATCGAATCACGCTAGGAAGGCGAGGACATTGGGCTGGAGGCCAGCTGCGTGCTGTCACTTTTTGGTCCTTGATTTTATTCGCTTTGAAAAAGTCACGTACAGGCTGTAAACATTTTCCCTTTCTCATACATGATCCTTTATTTTTCAGTTGCTTTCTTTCATGACCCTTTAACATTGCCTCCGTCTTTAGCGGCCTTTCTGAATATACCAATGCTGAGAGTAATTCATCTCTTGTCACTCAATACTTTTCCATAACACTGGATATGAAAAACTCTTGCAAACTGATAAGCTAGAATTTGTACAAAATACTGATTATGAGGAAATCCGCTATTTCGGTGAGTTATTCTTTCATTTTTAATTCTTGGAGGCTATACATTAAAACAAGAAGCTCATAGACGCGACAGTGAAGAGAAAAAGTAACATTCGGGACTGAATTATTTAAAGTAATGAATTTAATAAATCTGATAAAATAAAAATGCCAAACATTCCAAAATTTCATTATTCTATACTAGGCTGTCTTAAGTAATAAATCGTTTAGAGCCTTCAGCTCAAATTCAGGAACATAAATATGCTTTAGGTCCACCCGACAAACGTATGTAATGTACTGTATAAAATATAGTCTTCTTTTTCGTACATGACCAGCCCGCATGGGCGAACGCCAGCCCACACTTTTTTGTAACGCTTTTTTGTGACGGGATTTTGCAGTTTAGTCGTCATTGGCATAGAACTCTGGGGATCCACAAATCCTCGACAAAATAGCCGAAGCTCCATTCTTTGTATCCAATTTGACTCTCCACAACGACCTCCATATTCCATTTATCCAACCCTTATCAAAAAAGTTATATAAAAAATGTCATTCAAAATCCTAATTATCTAATAAACTCCCTATCCTCAACATCAAATCCCAAATAACCCCGTTTGCCGTCTGAAGCGTTACTGGTCTAGAGACCAGCTGCAGGAGTAGTTCATCCTGATTGTAATCACTCTGCCTTGTGGGTACTGCAACTGTGCAGCTTGTCTCCTCACGAGCTTCAAGACACATTCACATGTATCATTTTACTGGAAATGTAGTTTTACATTGTTGTAAATTCTGAATAAAAAAAAATGAAAAGTCATCGCTAAAGCATATTTATGCTAATTAAAAAAATAAATGTAATTAATTACACCGGTATGCATGATTCTGGGGTTTCCTCCAAAAAATTACTAAATTTACTAAATTTTATTTTTATCGGTTTGGTCGAGTATCCGAAACCGTTTTCTCAAAAACGATTAATCAATATTACAAAGCCTCGAAAGATTATCGTTTTATAAGTATTTCTCTGATTTTAATATCAGTAATTCGTAACCGCAAAATTATTGAAGATTTAATCATTTAAGCTTTAGTAAACAGAACCCCGAATCGATGAATTAAAATTAATAGTATTAAATAAAAAACTGAATCATATGAATTAAGAGAAATTTCCAATGTTTTAATTTATTTCTCATATTCACCATTCCATTTGTAGTGAAGGCGAGCACTATTGCAAGTGCAACTGTGTTATTAAAGCAGACAAGACCTGAGTTTCTTGGATGTTATGAGCTGCCTGGGAGGGATGTATTTACACTAAACTCATTTATTCCCCTATTAGAACATGTGAGGGTAGGATAGTTAGGGTCCAATTCCACCTTCAAAGACAGGGCCTGAGGGAGGCGGCACGTCTTAGCGGCCGGATCAAAGGGTCTTCGCCGACAGCGGGGGCAGTAATTGGCAATAGCTATGCATCAATACCCCTTACCTTTACCGCAACCTACCCTCAAGGCTTACAGTCAATAATACAATTGGACAAAGTATTAGTAAGAATCCGGCTGTTACAAATGTCTGCAAGAGGTTAAAAAAAAGTAGAAAATCTATTTACGCTTTGCCCGTTCCTTCTTTAGACATCTGAAGCAGTTTTTGAAAGGGGTTTTCTCTTTGTTTATCTCACTTTCTAATTAGTTGTTTCTTGTTTTAAATTGCATTTATCAGTAAAATTAGTATTTTAGTAAAATAAGCTAAGAAACGGTGAAAGGTATTGGTAATAAGTTTGGAGTGGCTGTGGTAATCAAGATGGCTGTGGCTAATCATGATGACGTATGCGTACTTTGTTTTGAATTCTCCGATCTATATAACCTTTCTCATAGCCTCCAACTGAAGTTATCGTTATTTCTTAGTTTATGAAAACATTTAACCCACGACAGTATGGAATTTTATTCGCCATGAAGCACATATTTACATTTGATTATAACAGTACAACGAATTTGCTAGTAAAACATGTTACATAAAATGTTTGGTTGTTTAGAATAGAGCCTTCTCAGCAGTAGTCGAAGAGTAAGTACGTTTTCAGTACATAATTGTATTAACGTATACAGATTAAGAATTATCCGCTTCTTTGTATGTTGGCTACTGTCAGTTTCCTGTGATTTGTGATGCTAATCTATTCCATTTCTTCGAGATGTTTGTACCCGCGTTAAGATGACACAGTTCCTGCCAGTCGGACTTTTTTAGACATCTAAATCAGTTTATGAATAAATACTAATCGCACGAGCTGCATAATTCTAGCACGTTTCCAGTTATTTTCTACCCAATTCTGTCAAAATCGGATTTAGGGGTTTCCCACATTGAGACGTTGAGGGTTTATTCTTCCCCTAATTTGTAGTCCAGGGACGCAGAAATGAGCGTTTGATCTCGACATGTAGCAGAGCTATTCAAACTTTTATTGGAGGTCCTAAGACGATCCGAAGAAATTATTTACACGCGCCCCGGTAGCACGGTTGATAGCTTTGTACTCTCATTACTAAAAGATCGCTAGATTGAATCTTGTATTATGCTATTGATATTATTTTTGGCGCGGTTCCTCCCTCCCACATAGGGAGGAACCCCGCTTATAGGCTTGATACAATGAAACAATCCGGAAGTGCCGACTAGAAAATTTCACGTTTCAGAACCCCTAGAGACCGAAAATAACGGTGGTTCAAATTTGTATATATATATATATATGTGTCTGTTCGCTCATTTCTGGCTTCCCTGATGGTCCGATTTTGATGAAATTTGGTACAAAAATCCGTCGTCCAATTTGAAAGGTCAAGTTCGTTAACCAGCAAAATCCGCCTACTGGAAGATGGCGTTTGGGGCGAAATTCGCGCAGAAAAAATCGTAACGCTTACGTTTTTGAGTTCATAAGCTTGTAAGTACTCTTTTTATAGGCTTCCTGGGCTAGGAAAACGAATGAAACCATTTTCAAGGCGATAGCTTTAACCGTTGTCGAGAAAATTGGAAAAATAGTTTTTGAATACCGTTTTTGGTTTGGGTACTTAGAATCACGGGATTCAGTTGAAATATTATCTGCATGTTCTAATTTCATTAAAACTAATATGTTGAAAGTTATGTTACGTTTGGAGTTAAGGAAGGGTTAGAATAAAATATTTTATGAACAGACATGAAAAGTTTTGGTAACTTTGCATACTTTCCTTAATATCTCGAAAAAGGTTGAGAATCTTGGGAAACGGAAGATGACCATTAGAAAGGTCACTAAATGCTCTACAAAAATGGTTCTAAAGAAAGTTTTGATTAGGCGATGTCAATCGGAGAAATAAGTGCATAAAACTTTAAAGTAATTGATTTCGCTTATTCAAACTGTTCTTTTAGCGCGGTTCCTCCCTCCCCCATAGGGAGGAACCCCGCTTATAAGGTTGATACAATGAAACAATCCGGAAGTGCCGACAAGAAAATTTCGCGTTTCAGAACCCCTAGAGACCGAAAATAACGGTGGTTCAAATTTGTATATATATATATATATATATGTATATATTTATTTATATATATATATATATATATATATATATATATATATATATATATATATATATATATATGTGTGTGTGTGTCTGTTCGCTCATTTCTGGCTTCCCTGATGGTCCGATTTTGATGAAATTTGGTACAAAAATCAGTCGTCCAATTTGAAAGATCAAGTTCGTTAACCAGCAAAATCCGCCCACTGGAAGATGGCGTTTGGGGTGAAATTCGCGCAGAAAAAATCGTAACGCTTACGTTTTTGAGTTCATAAGCTTATAAGTACTCTTTTTATAGGCTTCTTGGGCTAGGAAAACGAATGAAGCCATTTTCAAGGCGATAGCTTAAACCGTGTTCGAGAAAATTGGAAAAATAGTTTTTGAATACCGTTTTTGGTTTGGGTACTTAGAATCACGGGATTCAGTTGAAACATTATCTGCATGTTCTACTTTCATTAAAACTAATATGTTGAAAGTTATGTTACGTTTGGAGTTAAGGAAGGGTTAGAATAAAATATTTTATAAACAGACATGAAACGTTTTGGTAACTTTGTATACTTTCCTTAATATCTCGAAAAAGGTTGAGAATCTTGGTAAACAAAAGATTACCATTAGAATGCTTACTAAATGCTCTACAAAAAAGGTTCTAATAAAAGTTTTGATTAGGCGATGTCAATTGGAGAAATAAGTGCTTAAAACATTAAAGTAATTGATTTCGCTTATTCGAACTGTTCTTTTTGTCTTTGATTTTGGTACTTAGAATCATGGGCTTCAGTTGAAACATTTTCTGCATGTTTGAATTTTATCAAAACTAATATGTTGAAAATTTGGTTACGTTTGGAGTAAAGGAAGGATTAAAATAAAATATTTCATTTTTAGACATGAAAAGTTTTGGGAACTTCGTATATTTTCATTAATATCACGAAAACGGTTTTGAATCTTGGCAAGCAAAAGATTACCATTCGAAAGGTTACTAAATTTTCTACAAAAAATGTTTTGAAGACATTTGCGATGGGATGGTCATATTTGGAGAAATAAGTGCTTAAAACATAGGTAATTTCGTTCATTTGAACGAATCCTTTTGTGTGTTTCCTACAGTTTTTTTTTTTTCACTGCTCGTTATTTTTGTGATTCCTTATAGTAGTCAAATGTATTAGTCAATAAAACAGGATACGTATATATAGAAACAATATTTTGTTTCATCGGTACCTTGGAATTCGAAGATGCACTATGAATATCTGGATTACTGTACTGGTGTTGATTTCGTTCTTTAGAATTGTTTTTGGTATTCCCTATTTTCAGAAGTTTTCATCTATTTATTAATTTTTTTTTTAAATTCATTGAACGAAATCATATGAATTCAAAGGTGAGGAGCTAGGAGGGTTAGGGTGGAGTGCATTCCCAGTACAGGTATCGCCCAGTGGACCCTCGTCATCTGTAAGTTCCTTTCTAGGGTCATAAACATAAGCCTCCAAACAACTGTAGGAATGTAGGATTTCTAATTTTTGCCAGTATCAGAACAGCCGCTGTTTACATGCCACAGTGGTACTGACATACCGGTTTATACTAGTTGCACTCCACACGGTGGTAGTACTTGGTGTATGCCACAGCGGATTGCTCATTATAATCTTATTTTATACGTATTAAATAGATACCTAAAAAAAGTTTATTTGTGTGTAAGTATTGCGTTATTGGGATTAGAATAAAATATTTTATTAACAGACATGAAATACTTCGGAATCTTTGTATATAGTCCTTAATTTTTTTTTCTTTTATGGTGTATCGAAATCTGAGTCATTAGCACCATTTTTTCCTTATGAGCTTATATAATACTTAGATTTAGCTAGCAACAATATTTTACACCGCAATTAAAGTGATTTGCACTTCTTATAAACATAATATTTATATTATAATATAAACATAACACATTAATTTGTCTGACAAAAAAAAAGTCCGACCCGCAGGAACTGCTTCATCTTAGCGCGGTTCCGTTCTTATCTCAAGTGCGATTAGTGAAGGAATATAGCAGCTATCGGTAGGTATTAGCACCATTTTCCCTCCTTAATATCTTCAAAACAGGTAAGAAATCGTGGGAAGTACGATGTAACCATTCAAAAGCTTACTAAATTCTCTAAAAAAAAGATTCTGAAGCAAATTTCGATGGGGCAATGTCAGTCGGAGAAGTAAGTGCTTAAAACTACGAAAGTGTTAGTTTTGTTATTTTAAACGGGTTTTCGTCACTGTTTACCTCACTTTTTTTTTTAAGTTTATTTAACGGTGGAATGAGTATTTCATTAAAGCTGAGAAAATAAGAATCATATTGGTAATAGAGTTTTCCTAGAGTAAGCGTCGCGATGACGGGAGAGTCCCATCCGCTTAGAAAACTGTCAGTTTCCATATGTGGCGCTTTAAGCTTCCTTCTCTTTGAGATTTTATTTCATATTTTTAACGAAAGATCAAAACCTACCAATAGCAGCTACTATTCCTTTCGTAATCGCACTTCGGATAAGAACGGAACCGCGCTAAGATGATGCAGTTCCTGCGAGTCGGACTTTTTTCTCTTTGATTTTGGTACTTAGAATTATGGGATTCAGTTGAAACATTTTCTGCATGTTCTACATTCATTAAAACTAATATGCTGAAATTTTTGTTACGTTTGGAGTTTAGGAAGGGTTAGAATAAAATATTTTATTAACAGACATAAAAAGTTTTGTTTAATTGCTTATAGTTCGATAATGTATTTTACAATAAAACAGATTAGGCAAAATATGAAAAACAATTCATTGTTAGAAATATAGCTTGCCAAGAGAAAAAGATTCGATGACGTCTTTTGAATATTTTCAATTGTCTTTATGCTGTTGGTTTTTTTATTTTATTCTTTAATTGATTTTATCTGTAGAATTATTACTATAGTAAAAGAACACAGGAATATGTGAAAATTTTTGATATTTTCCAATTCATTGAAACGTATGAAATAAAGTATCGGTAGAAGAGGTTTCTAGGGTCTTGCGGACCCGACCCCAGGTATAGCCATAAAACCCTTTGAACAAAGACCAAGGAAAATATTATCTGTTTCTATCCTATGCTTTTCAAATGAGAATAGGAGCAGGAACCGGGGTCTCCCGTGGTCTAATGTCTAGCGCCTTGGATTCATAAGCGGGAGATGGTGGGTTCGATTCCCAACCTCCGGCAGGAATTTTGTCATCCCACGGCCTACTGGTAAAATTCCTCGCTAAACCCTGGATGTCGGCGCTAATGACCTAGATGTAGATGAGCCGTAAAAAAAAAAAAAAAAAAAAAAAAAATGAACTGGAACCGCGCTAAGATGACGCAGAAACTGCGAGTCGGACTTTTATTTCTTTTTGTATATTTTTTATTCTTGTTCTTAAGAATACTTTATATCATTAATAAAGAATTATTAAAGTTTTTTTAACTCTTGACATTTTATTTTTAATATTCGGGTCCATATATTAAAAGAAAACCCGAATGCAAAAAAATTTCTTATGTCCACGGGTTGATAGGTGAGAATCTTGACAAAGACAAATAAAACAATGTTTCACAACTCTGTGCAAATGATTGAGGAAAAAAATTATGACCTTTTGTAAAAATCAGTAATTGTAAAAAATTGGGTTTATTTGGCACCTCCGGTCTTTTAGATGAGAACTTTATAGCTCTTCTCACTAGAAGTTTCTGTTGTGTTTAGCACATGGTCAATAAATGTCAGCCTTGCGTTCGTTCCTTCGTCATGGTAAGTGATAATAAGCGGACCCTCCCGGTGTCTCAAAGAGCTCGCACACATGGTGACAAGGGCTGCCGAGTTTCGGAGTCGTAAAACCTTTCCTTTTAGCGGCGTGTTTCCTGCTTCGTTAGTATCCCGATCTGCCACGGACGCGAAAAGAAAGAAACGGAAAAAGAAATACGAGTCCAGCTGTAGAAAAAAAATATGGTTCAGACCCCAAAATTAACTGCCCGCCTTCTTCCCGTCGTAAAATCTAAAACTATTCCTTGAAAGCCTCCAAGAAACTATTCAACCGTGTCGAAAAAGTTGTTTTCATTTTTTTTTCTTTATTTAGGGTTCATTTGGTCTTAACAACGCACGCTGTGACCAAACTCTGACTAACAAATAAATGATGTAGTATCAGGCTGTACCGTATGAAATGTCAGTTTTGTTTACTTTAAAAGTGTAAACGAAATCAGTCTAAAACCTTATGTATATGTTAACAAGCGTGTTCCCAAAATTAAAGTTCATGTGAAGAAATGAATTCCTTGGAAACATCCAGCCGTGCGTTCATTCGTTTCGCCTTACAATGGGTCTAAACAGATTTAGTTTCCTCATGAGATGTTTAAGGTTTGATGACAAGTCCACGCGGGAAGAGGGAAAATAAGTCGATTGTTTAGCTCATTTTCCAATTGTCTAAAATCAAATTCATTAGGACCATTTAAATAGGTATTTCAATTTATTCCATTTAAAGCAGACAAATATGGCATAAATATTTACGCACTATGTGACGCAAAAACCTACTATGCTTCAAATTTAGGAGAAGACTTATTTTGAGGCAACTGGCTAAAGTTTAATTTACGCACACACTATTAGGAGAAGCACTTCCTCCACTGGGATTCATAGAGGACTTATGACAAGAATTCAGAAAGTAATGACTCCACAACCGCCATTATCTGGTGCTCAGCCATCCAATCTTGTATCAGGTACGGTTAGAAAATGTTGCGAGACCTGTAAAGATTCTACTTGTGCTAGGAGTAGACATGCGCGCCGAGGCTGAATTTTCAGGCGGCGGCGCGCCGGACTAAAATGGTCGGCGGCGGCGCGCGCGGCGTGGGATATTTTTTCAACCCCCAAGTGAGATGTTAAAATTTTTATAATAGTATATATATATATATATATATATATATATATATATATATATATATATATATATGTATATTTGAGCTATTTCACAGGCTCAAAAATGGTCCGATTTTGATGAACTTTGGTACGAAAATCTAATTTGAAACGTCAAGTTCGTTAGCCATCAGAATCCACCCTGCGGAACACGGGTTTTGGCACGAAATTTACGCGAAAAAAACCGCAACGGTTACGTCTTCGGGTTTATATGCTTGCAGATACTCACGTAATATGTTCCTTAACATACGATAACAAATGAAACCATTTTTAAGGCGATATCTGTAACAGTTATTGAGATAAGTGGAACAAACTCATTTTGCGGTTTGGGTACATGAAATCGTGGGATTCCATTTAAATGTGTTCTATGTGTTTGAAACTCATCTAAACTAACACATTGATTACATTTGGAGTGAAGAAAGTATTCGAAAAAAATATTTTATGAGTAGACATGAAAAATTTTGGGATCTTCGTATTTTTTTGTAAATATCGTTAAATCGGTTGGAAACTCGTGGCAAGGGGAAAGTTCCTATTCGAAAGCTTACTAATGTCTCTACATAAATGATTATAAAATACTTTTCCATGGGGCGATGTTAATTGGAGAAATGAGGGCTTGAAACTTCGAAAGCGTTTGCCCTACCAATAACTGTATTTATTCCTTTACTATTAGCACTAGAGATATGAACGGAACTACGCTAAGATGACCGATCGCGCTAAGATGCGAGTCGGAAGTTTTTTTTTAGTTTTTCTCTTCAATTACGAGGTTTCCAAAACATCTTCCACAAAAGATGGATTTATTCTTTCAGTTAAAGACAGGGCCGCCACATTGGGAAGGGGGGGGGCTGTTATCCCCTGGCACCGAAGAAGCTTCGCTAATTGGAAAACATTTTATAGGTGTCAAATTGATTTGAAATATATAGGCGGGTTCAGCCTATGTTTGTTGGAATGCGATCTATATTTTTTTAATGTTCTTAAACATTTTTTTTTTTTTTTTGTGTGTTTTTAACGGCGTATCAACATTAGGGCTATTAACGCCGCGTAAACATTGTTATTCCAAATTATATTGCGAGTACAAAAATCACGCCCCCCCCCCTCCCCCCCGAAGACCACGAGCCCTTGAACAATTGTCCTCTGTGCTCCCGTGACTTCCCGTGATTTCCTCCCCTCAATCGGCACGCCGACTGAATAGGCTCGGCGGCGCGGCCGCTAAAACCCGGCGTGGCGTAGCGGCGCCGGCGCGGCGCGCATGTCTAGCTAGGAGAAGCACTAGATACTTCTGTGTTTCCTCCAGGAAATATTTATGTTTGCAACATATTATACCATTGTCTAATAATTGTTATAAATCAAATATTCGTGCATCATAACATAAGTAACTTGATCTTTTATTCTTATCTAAAGTTTGACTATTATACTGATTATTGGCCTTATAATAACCTTCAATTACTTAAATTTCTTTACTTGTATTAGCGATTTTCATTCGTAAAATATAAGTTTTATTATTATTAATTATTAAATAATATATTTCAAATTTGTAAGTGGATATTATTCAAGTTTACAGGTATTGTCATTTCATTTTACCAATGTCCATTTCCAACACGTTATATAAAGAATGTTTTCTTGAGAAACGTTTTTTAAAATGATGTATTCTTTATTGCTCTTCTTATTTATTCCATTCACAAATATATAAAATCATCAACTCACAAGTGATCCGCGAGTATAATTATACTTGCGAGTAACGGAAGGAACCGATTAAGTATATTTTTACAACACATTTTAGCGCGGTTCCTCCCTCCCCCATAGGGAGGAACCCCGCTTATAAGGTTGATCTCATGAAGCAATCCAGAAGTGCCGACTAGAAAATTTTGCGTTTCAGAACCCCTAGAGACCGAAAATGATGGTGGTTCAAATTTGTATATATATATATATATATATATATATATATATATATATATATATATATATTTGTCTGTTCGCTATCTAGCGCGTTCACTGCCCACGCCCCGGGAGCCGGGGTGAGCTATACCTTCGCCAGGTGCCATCGCCCCGGCTACCGGGGCCTCCTCCTACCTCCCGTTTTATTGCTCTAGCAAAGGCTAGACATCTCACAGAAGGGTTTAGATTGCTTCTGGGCATTGCTAAGTGAACAAGTCTTGTCGGAACGTCATTGGTTCCTGAAGAAATTACTTTTTTTCGACAATTTCTTCAAAATGTACGTGAGTATCCAATAACAATAAATTAAATGTGTAAAACCTTTTTATAATTATGCAGTACAGTTAATTATTGTGGAACGTTGTTCTTTAGATCCTAGAATGTCTGGATGTAGTGGAAAAAAACAACAGCTGTCATGGATTTTATTTAAGGTTGTCATTTTTTTTTAATATATTCATAACAAAAAATTCTCTTCATAACAGTTATAACAGATCCCATTGCTTTAATTCTGATTTAATTAAATGAATAATTATTCGTTTTAATGTCGTGTTTTCCATCTTTATAATATATTTCTCAGTTTACTAAAAATCTATTTACGGAAAGTGAAGCTACGTTGACTAGTCGGCCGAAAAGTGTCTCCTACTTTCGGGCAGACAAGTCAACGTAGCGCAACAGAAAGTAGTATCTCCTCTCCAGTTCCTTCAGGTACGAAATTATGACTATTTTTGTCATTAAATTATAAAAATGGAGAAAAGAATTTAGAAAAATAATTATAAAATATTCTGATACGATTTTCTGGCATCACCCTAAAATGGAAAAGTTCAGAAAAAAGGTATTTTACTTTTTTTTTTATTGAATTTCAGGAGTCATTTTATATTTTTAGAGTAATAAAAACCCCTTTATTTTCACAGTAGAGGAAATCCATGACATAATTTTCAATGCCTCTGATGGCGAATTAGAAATCGATTCATAAATTAGAATTCGAAAAAATTGAGATTGCTCATTTTTCAAGTAATGCTGCTATATTCACATTTTAGACAAATGCTAATACACATTAGAGGGCCTGCCAAATCTATGACCCTTTATGACTTCAGGCTGGCGATAATAGAAACACTAGTCGGCGGATTACATCGAATTTGCCGGAACCTTTTCTGAAAGGTTATAAAGGGTAAACAATTAGGAGGAGATGCAAAAACTGATTGGAAAAAAAGAAAATTAGAGAAAACACGCTGTATTGCTGTACTCATGGCTCAAATCAACCAGGACTTAGTTTAGGTTTCTGTTTTAGCGAATTTCGTAACTATAAGTAAGAGTTGTTAGTATAAGTATAGGAATCAATAATTAGAATAGTATGTTAGTTAGTAAGATATTAGTAGCAGAAGGATAATAAATAATAGTTATAGGTTTCAGTAATAAATTAGGAAAATTGAAAATAAAGTAATAATGCAAAATAAATTACACTTACATCGCGTATTTATTTATACAATAAAAGCATATTATATTAACTTGGGCATAAGTATAATATCACTTTATTGGTACTTCTACAATAGATTTCCCAACAAAGACAAAGATACGAACCATTTCAGGTAACTGTGTGAGACTAGAGTTGGTGCCCACGCCCCGGCTCCCGGGGCGTGCTTCACACCGGATGTTAGCGTCATTAGAAATGCATTTCAACTCATTATACTTCATACTATTATCTATTTATTAATGAAAATAAGAAAAAAAAAGTAGTTGGCTCCTGAGGAAGTTTTAAAATTTTGATGGGCAGTGAATGTGCTAGGTAAAAGACGAATGGTCCGATTTTGATGAAATTTGGTACAAAAATCTTTCGTCCAATTTGAAAGGGCAAGTTCGTTTAGGGCGAAATTCGCGCGAAAAAAACGTAACGCTTACGTTTTTGAGTTTATGAACTTGTAAGTACTCGTTTTATAGGCTTCTTAGGCTAAGAAAACGAATGAAACCATTTTCAAGGCGATAGCTTTAACCGTTTTCGAGAAAATTGGAAAAATAGTTCTTGTATTCCGTTCTTGGTTTGAGTACTTAGAATCATGGGATTCAGTTGAAACATTTTCTGCATGTTCTACTTTCATTAAAACTAATATGTTGAAATTTTTGTTACGTTTGGAGTTAAGGAAGGGTTAGAATAAAATATTTTATTAACAGACATAAAAAATTTTGGTAACTTTGTATACTTTCCTTAATATTTCGAAGAAGGTTGAGAATCAAAAACTTTTGTGAAGGAACAGGACGTTTTTCATTTACCTCAAGGATGAGAATCTTGGTAAACGGAAGATGACCATTAGAAAGCTTACTAAATGCTGTACATAAAAGGTTCTGATGAAAGTTTTGATTAGGCGATGTTAATCGGAGAAATAAGTGCTTAAAACTTTAAAGTAATTGATTTCGCTTATTCGAACTGTTCTTTAGGTCATTGATAAACATATTTATTTTGTTAGAATTCGGAGATGCCGTATGAATATCTAGATTACTGGTGTTGATTTCGTTCTTTAAAATTGTTCTTGGTATTCCCTATTTTAATTTGTTACCCATAGTTTTTTATTGTTAGTAGTTTTTTCTTATTGATTATAGAATATAAATCTATTTGGCTATAAAACAGGATACGTAAAATTAGTAACAATATTTCGGAGATTTCTGAACGAAATGCCTTCAAGATTTTCTACCACCACGAACGGCGTTTTTCCTCTATTTTTATCCACTAGATAGGCTTTGTTTGGCATATTATTCTATATATGTTTTATTTAGTAGGGGATTCTGATGAAATGTCTTGTTTTTGCTGTGGATTTTAACTACGATGTGTCAAAGATTGGGTAACATTAGCGAGTCTACATAGTTAAGAACTGACGACGGAGGTAGACTTCTTGCTATGATTTAGTCTACATATGTATATTAAGTCCTAAATCCAAAAACTAAACTTCACAACGGTTAGATACTATGAGCGAATAGAGAGTCGGTTCAGTGCCCGTAGACACACAAGGTCCCCAGGAAATCTACCTGCTAGGAGTTAATCCTCAAGAGTTGTAAATATACCCCAGGTATCTGCCGACACAAATACAAAGCCTAGGCGGAGAGCACCCCAAAAACACAGATCCAAACATAGGTTATATACTAAATATTCATAAAGACTACTTAGTTGTAAACCGATTCATCAATTAGCAATCAATAGTTATATACTATATATTAATAAAAAGTATTTAAGTAGAAAAAAAACAAGCTTCCTCAAGACTTGTTTTTGGTCCCTTTGTATCTACTCCATAGACTTATTTAGGTATATTATTCTATATATTGACTCGTTATTCGTCAAGACTTGTTATTTGTCCTTCTGTATCTACTAGATAGGCTTTATTCGGCATATTATTCTATATAGGCTATATTAGGCAGGGTATTCTACTCAATCTTGAGTACTTCTTCTTGATCCTTCTGTACATGGGCGTATATAGAAAACAATTTCGGGTGGGGCTGGGAAAATTTCGGGGGGGGGGGGGGCTGAGACCATTTCCAGGGCATGGAATACTCAATATTTAGAGCTTGGAATAGTTTTAGGCAACTGAAACGCTATTAAACGTAAAATAAAATGTGTTTTATGAACTAAGTGATCTTATTTAATTTATTTTTAAGGGTTTTACGACAAGTTTTTATCATCAATTCAAAATTTCGGGAGGGGCTGCAGCCCCCTCAGCCCCCCCCATATACGCCCATGCTTCTGTATCCACTAGAAAGGCTTAATTAGGCATATTTTGTATTGATTTATAGAGCTTAGCTTTAGAATGAGAGCCGGATTGTGTAATTTCCGCTTCTGTGTATAAGTTAGCTACTGTCGGTGTCCCTGACGCCTTAATATCACTTTTATTCGAGATGTTCGAGAGGGTTTTTACAATTTTCACAAGATATATAAAAAAAATAAGTTTATTTCTTTTCTAAGCTTATCATAAGACACTAGGGACATGAACGGAACCGCGATTAGATGATGCAGTTCCTGCGAGTCGGAATTTTTCTATTAAGATGGCCATAACGCCCACCGAGTTTTTTTTTTTTTTTTTTTTTTTTTTTTGCAGTACAACAATAATTGCGACCGGTACGGTCAAATAACTACTTTGGTCTTTTATATTTTTAATGAACAGCTTACTCATGCTCAACACTCCTAGTGGGAGAAGCAAAAACCAACGCCCGTGCCGCTTAATTCCATTCGAACGATACAGATTTAATGAACCGATTTAGTTTATTTTTTAAACACATCGTTCTCTTTAGATACTAACGTTCCTTATTTCCTTTTTTTCCTACAATACGCGAGAAAGAACGGTCTCATAGCGACCAAATAACAAAAAAAAAAAAAAAATAAATAACTGTTTTACCGATTTTTGAGCATTTTCCGCTCTGAAAATTATTTCGTCCGCTATAGCATTCGAAAGTACGGACTCGTCTGAAAATTCGAATTTTGCAACAAATATTTTTAAAAGAAATCATGTTTATTAACGCTTACAATGTACATCTATATCATTTTTTTAAAGACTTTTTGGAGAAAAATTGTGTCAGTAAAAAATGAAATAGATACAAGACGTTCTAATTTATTATGCCACTCATATGACCTCCAGAAGGCTAAAAATTTGCACGACTGAGTATTTTTGGGTTACCTTTCAAGTGGTCGAGCTCCGAAGTCGTTATCGCTGGGGCACTTTTCACCATCTTATCTTACTATAGCCTTTGGGTCTGAAGTAAACCTCCCTCCTGTTGAGCAGATTAATATTTTGTTTTATAATATATTTTTCTCTGTAGATGATCACAACGAATACCGAGTTTCGTTGAAATATAACAAATATTATGGCTGGTAGTGGCAAATTGTTATTTTGGGTCCGGAGTAACCCCCCCCCTATTAATGAATCGATTTAGTTTATTTTTACAAAAAAAATTTCTATTAACCGTTTACAGTCCGAACCTAGTTCCAATAAAAATTGTATTGTTTTCTTCATGTTATTTGCTTTCTTATTTTTGTATTAAAACATTCCCATGGCCAAAAATTAAAAAAAAAAAAAAAAAAAAAAAAAAAAAAAAAAAAAAAAAAAAAAAAAGAAACCCTGCTTGATTATGTGTTTTTCTGAATTTCCCCAAAGGGAACAATGGCCTGTTGAGGGGTCAAAACTTCCATTTACAGACACCGATCCGTTACAATTTTATTGTATGTATAGTTGTGTGAATATCGGCTCAAAGCATTAATTATTAAATTTCAACTTGAACTGTCTGGAATGGATCACAGCACTGTCAGATCAGTTAATCGCGTACGTTCCGGAGCAGTGAATCAATAAATAAATAAATGTGTTAACATAATTATGGTTATGGACCTGGGAACTTCTCAGGGCCCGGTTGTAGAGGCATTTTCTCTAGAGCCCAGCCGAACAACACCCAGTTGGGCGTGGAAAGGCTAATAGGGCATCGAACACATGTTAACTCTATCCTCCTACTAGTGAAAAATATATATGGCTAAATAGTTTATATAAAGTGTGCCATCCAAAATCCATTTATTAATTACATTAGAGGAAGACAAGCCCGAACTTTGTTAGAGAGGTGTCGAATTATGTAAAGATAAGAACGGGCAGGCAATCCTTTAGACCAGAGCTGCTCAAACGGTCGATCGCTAGTGCTTCTTAAGTCAATCTAACAACTAAAATTTATTCGATCCACAATTAGGCTAGAATAACCTCCTCTTTCTTTTATTGTAATAACCCCTGCTAGCGGCTTTATCAAAGGAACAAGGGGTACTTTTCAAAGAAAAGCCACGTTTTTAATTCCTTCCTCCTTTATTCTAGAAACTTCAGGCAGCATGTCAGGGTGAAACATTTGAATATTGCGGTAGATCGTCATAAATAAGTTTAAGCACCCTTACTTGTACTGTGACAGCTTGTACAGTCGTCCTCAGCTGAACGGGTTCGCTGTGGATGCGGTCTTCTACAATTATCGCTACTCCTCCCCAAGCTCTACCACCCAAGGAGTAGTCCTCCTATAGAGGGAATAGCCATGAATGCTGACTTCCTTGCCTTGTTTAGGACCTGTTTCTTCCAGTGCAATGATTTGTGGTATCAGTCAAATGAAAATATCCCAGCAGTAGAGATTTGTACCACTTTACGGTATTCAATAAAATAGTATATTTCTTTAAAACGTTACAATGGATCAGACATAAAATTTATTATACAATATATATATATATATATATATATATATATATATATATATATATATATATATGTATATATATATATAATAAAATTATAAATAATTATTATATAATTATAAATAAATTATAATTATAATATATATATATATATATATATATATATATATATATATATATTCAATTCACTCCTAGATCCGACTAGAGTCTTTTTAGTATTATTTATAATTTTATTAGCTCTTTAATGCTTGTAATTTGACGAATCTATTAGATCCGGTACTATCATATGTGTTACTGATTATTGCGCAACCACTTATGGGCTTATGTAATAATACTAATTTAGAATTCTGTGTATTAGATTTAGCGGGCCTTCTGATTAGTCTATAAATAGGACAATAGCTTGCTTCCAAGTAGGGAGAAAGCTAAACCAGAAGGAGAGTCGAGTGGCTTTCGGAAGGCTCAAAATAAATGAATTTGTGAGAATTGCCTATTAGCCAGGTAATCGGCTAGAAACTATAGATAATATCTACCTCTAGCAATCTAGCCCGGGGTAAGTCTATCCGATTTCAACCTAGGCTGCTGGCTTACTCCATCAATACCCGGCCTACCGCAATCCGATCCAGCTTTGAGATAGGACGGAATATTATGCTATTGATACGCTTTTCACCCTATATAAATATTATCTTTAATACGATCATAATCAAGCCATCTCGTAACAAGTAAAAAATACCAAAAACACTATCAAATATTAAAAAAAAAAAAGCATAGGTAACTAGTAAGAACTCTGTTATTATAAAGGGAAAGAACAAAAGTTGAAAATAAATAGAACAAAATGACTAAAACTCTATAACATATTGAAAAAAAAAGCCAAAATAAAAATTAGGAACTCATTTTTAGAGGTGAAAAAAGAAGTTGAAAATTTCTACAGATGAACATCATTTTGGAAAATTGTACATAAAGTGGTGGGGTCACCGATCCGGCCCATTTTCGTCTGGTGGTTTTTCATCAAAAAATAGTCGACACGTGTCCGAGCGTTTCGACTAATGCGCCTTAGGAGCTAAGAAATAAAATAAAATAGGTTGAAAATTAATTATTTTATATCTCGAGATTGGAACATGATATCGGCTTGATTCTTTCGCTTATTCGCTACTTTTAGAGCGTAGATTAAAATAATAATACAATTTTTAAACAATAATTTGTGATACATTTTTTTAAAACACATCTGCTCCTGGACCATTAGCGCCAGGGAAGGGTGGCTGCCAGCCACGTTTGCTTCTTGCAATTAGCATAGACACAGTGATCTAGACTCAATGGTTAAAGGATTCTTTCTCGGTTTCCCCTTCGTTTTTTTCAATTACAAAATAAAAATAATATCAAAATATGTAGCAAAAAGATGTATTTATGGCAGAATATGTAAAAATATGGATTTTTGAGAAAATATGTAAAATAAAACCCCGTTTAAATGCTTTAAAATCACTTAAAACGTGCAGAATTCCTTCAAAAATTACGATTTAAGAATCAGAAAAAAATATGTAAATACAATAACGTCTGTTCCCTAGTTATAAGTATCAAAAGTGAAACGTGTGTCAAGAAGGAGCTGCATAACTAAGCACGTTCCTCAGATGGTAGGTGAAGTATGCTGCATTCCTGAATAATTATTATTTCAATAAAGTCATAATGAATGTAGAAGGGGTGTTCATATGAGATTTTATGAATTAAAGATGAGTAGTGAACCTTCAAAGGTATTTATTTATGCACTATAACTCTGGAACCTGTTCAGTCTCAGTCACCAAATTGATATCATTTGTTTATGTCATAAAGAGGTCTCGTCTGTATAAATTTCATAATTTTCTATCAATTTTCGTGATTTTTTTTCTTTAATTTCTATACTATTTAGAAAACACAGCGCAGGAAGAAAAATCAAGAGCATATCGCTCTGATCATTTTAGTCTTTATTCTGTTTAGATATCTATGAAATTAAGAGAGTTAGATACATTTACGTAAAACTTGTTTTCGTACAAAAAGTAGTTAAAATGCCAACTTAAAATGGGCGGCAAAAAAAAAACTATGACCCAGAAAATTTTTTACTGCAGGTTTGTACTCACCTAGTATAGGGGAATAACTGGTAAATAAATTAGAAAAGTCAAAAATATTGAGCAACAAATTTTATGCAATTTGGGTGATTTCTAATGGATTCATCCATTAGCGGTTTTTTGCCTAAAACTATTCCAAATTCTAAATTGTTAGTATTCCATACCCCGACATTTTCCCAGCCTCTCCCCCGAAATTATTTCCTATATACCCCCATGGTTACCATAAAATTTAAAAATTTATGTTTTTCACATGTAATTTGGAAACACCCATTATATTTGCGAGCATGACCAAGAGTTGTTCTGATTGGGGATGCTGATGGGTGAGGAGGCTGAGCAAGGGTTCGGGATATTATTACCTCGGATGGACCATCACCAGGTATAGCGAAAACAATATGGGGGACAAGTTGAAATGAACCGCAATTAAAATGGTGATTTTGTCCCTCATAGCGTAAACTCTATAAGGGACAGCTTATTATTAGTAATTCAAGGACTACCATCATAGTTGAAATTAACCACAATTAAAAATAATACTATGAAATAGATACAGTACGGTAACAGCTGTGCTTTTATCGTCCTAGCAACGCATGCTGCCTTGGCTTGCATGCTCTAACCAACTAAAACTTTAATCCCCCTAAAAATACTTAAAAATTCGAATATCAAAAAATCCTTTCTTAGCGAGGGCTTACGTTATTTAGGGAGTGTCCATGCAAAATTTCAAGTTTTTCTGTCAAGTGGTTTGGGCTGGTCGATGATAGGTCAGTGAGTCATTCAATGAGTGAGTGGTATTTGACAAATATATAGTAGGTGAAGAGCCTACCTGTAATATGATATCTCACCTTCAATAATTTAGGGTTTACAATTAACTCCCCAACTAGTTTAATTGATTTTAATTGTAATGATTGAGTGGAACTGTAATCTGAGGTTGTTTCCTGATCGGGCCGGATTTCAGAGGAGCATTGCGCTCTAATTGGCTGGTTTCGGTTCAAACTAGGTTTCCTGGTACAAGTCACCTCGTGCTTTAACCACAAAACGGTCATCCATGCGACAGCTCGTTATGCCACTTCCCTCTACAAAGGCGTCCTTTGAAGCGGCAAGGGATGAGAACTCAGAGCGCCAATCAGCTTCTGCAAAACGACAAGACTTGTGGGTCGCTCTTCAGAGAGTGCACGCCTACTTGTTTGTTAGCACTTCTAGCCGCAGCAAGGGTGCAACACAAATCATTTATGACCCTAATGGTGCAAATTTGTGTGACTTAATTTCATGTTTCAGATCCCATAAGATCAATAATGTAACGGTTGTTCAAATTTGTGTATATATATAATTTTCCTGTTCGCCCTCTAGGTGGCTCAAAAATGGTACCATTTAGATGAAATTTGGGACAAAAATTTTACCTCTAATTTAGAAGGCCAAGTTCGTTAAACAACAGAATCCAACCACTCGAAAATGCTTTTTGGAGCAAATTTCGATGGAAAAAATCGTAACGCTTACGTTTTCGAGCTCATATACTGACAGGTTTTCGTTATATCGGTTTCTTGACGTTTAAAAAAGTCCGACTCACAGGAACTGCATCATCTTAGCGCGGTTCCGTTCTTATCTCTAGACTCATTTAAAATGATTAAAATAGAAGCTGTTATTATTTTGGGTCCACATTTCTAGAAAGCAATCTTCATGCATGATAGTTAGCCGTAGAGGTGATAAGTAAAGATGGAATGGTTGGGATTCGGCTAAAGAAACTTCAATACGATTTTTGTTAAAAAATCTAGATTTAGGACGTTTCGGCTACTCATTGGTAGCCTTCGTCAGCAATGAAAGTGCCGGGAGGCCGAGGAGGACCAAAGTTGACAGTTCCATCTTTACTTTCAAGAAAGGTCTTATTTACGATCTTACCTGGATGGGTCCCCGCCCTAGGAAGGACCCCGCTAGGCAGTTGAAAAGCTATATCTTGGAAATCCATATCTCTAAGATTAAATTGTTTTTCTTAACCTGATTTATTATCAAATACATCATCCAACTATAAGCAGTTAAAAAATAACAAGGAATAAAAACAGACAAAAGTCCGAATCGCAGGAACTGCAGCATCTTAGCGCGGTTCCGTTCATGTCCCTAGTGCCATTTGATAAGCTTAGAAAAGAAATAAACTTTTTTTTTTTTATATATCTCGTGAAAATTGTCAAAATCCTCTCGAACATCTCGAATAAAAGTGATATTAAGGCGTCAGGGACACCGACAGTAGCTAACTTTTAAACAGAAGCGGAAATTACAGAATCTGGCTCTCATTCTAAAGCAAAGCTCTATAAATCAATAGAAAATATGCCTAATAAAGCCTTTCTAGAGGATACAGAAGCATGGGCGTATATGAGGGGGGGCTGAGGGGGCTGAAGCCCCTCCCGAAATTTTGAATTGATAATAAAAACTTCTCGAAAAATCCTTAAAAATAAATTAAATAAGATCACTTAGTTCATAAAACATATCTTATTTTACGTGTAATAGCGTTTTAGTTGCCTAAAACTATTCCAAGCTCTAAATATTTAGTATTCCATACCCTGGAAATGGTCTCAGCCCCCCCCCCCCCGAAATTGTTTTTATATACGCCCATGTACAGAAGGATCAAGAAGAAGTACACAAGATTGAGTAGAATACCCTGCCTAATATAGCCTATATAGAATAATATGCCGAATAAAACCTATCTAGTAAATACACAAGGACAAATAAAAGTCTTGACGAATAACAAGTCAAGAAAAAAAACTTTATTTAACAAAATAAAACAAAGTTTAGTTGCCCAACTACAATAGAATAATATACCTAATTAAGTCTATGGAGTAGACACAAATGGACCAAAAACAAGTCTTGTGGAATATTGTTTTTTTTTCTAATTAAATACTTTTTATCAATATTTAGTATATAACCTTTGTTGAAAACTATTGATTGCTAATTGATGAATCGGTTTACAACTAAGTAGTCTTTATGAATATTTAGTATATAACCTATGTTTGGATCTGTGTTTTTGGGGTGCTCTCCGCCTAGGCTTTGTATTTGTGTCGGCAGATACCTGGGGTATATTTACAGCTCTTGAGGATTAACTCTTAGCAGGTAAATTTCCTGCGGACCTTCTGCTTCTACGGGCATTGAACAGCCATATTCGCTCATAGTATCTAACCGTTGTGAAGTTTATTTTTTGGATTTAGGACTTAATATACATATGTAGACTAAATCATAGCAAGAAGTAATCCTCCGTCGTCGGTTCTTAACTATGTAGACTCGCTAATGTTATCCAATCTTAGATACATCGTATTTAAAATCCACAGCAAAAACACGACATTTCATCAGAATCCCCTGCTGAATAAATCTTATATAGAATAATATGCAAAATAAAGCCTATCTAGTGGATAAAAATAGAGGAAAAAAGCCGTTCGTGGTGGTAGAAAATCTTAAAAGTATTTCGATCAGAAATCTCCGAAATATTGTCACTAATTTTACGTATCCTGTTTTATAGCCAAATAGATTTATATTCTATAATCAATAAGAAAAACCTACTAACAATAAAAAACTATGGGTAACAGATGAAAATAGGGAATACCAAGAATAAGTCTAAAGAACGAAATCAACACCAGTACTGTAATCTAGATATTCATACGGCATCTTCGAATTCTAACAAACAAAATATTGATTCTAATTATGCGTATCCTGTTTTATTGACAAATACATTTGACTACTATAAGCAATTAAAAACACTAGGGAATATGTCAAAGAACTCGGAGTAGGAGCTTCGACAGTTTCAAGACATTTGAAGGAAATCGACAAATCCAAAACTGACATTTCATACGGTACAGCCTGATATATTTTTAACAATGAATTGTTTTTCTTATTTTAATTAATCTGTTTTATTGTCAAGTACATTATCCAACTTTAAGCAATTAAAAAATAACAAGGAATAAAAACAAACAAAAAGAACCGTTCGAATAAACGAAATCAATTACTTCAAAGTTTAAGCACTTATTTCTCCGATTGACATAGCCTAATCAAAAATTGTTTCAGAATCTTTTTTGTAGAACATTTAGTAAGCTTTCGCATGGTAACCCTCCGTTTGCCAATATTCCTAACCGTCTTCGAGATATTAGGGAATGTATACGAAGTTCCCAAAACATTTCATGTCTGTTAATAAAATATTTTATTCTAATCCTTCCTTAGCTCCAAACGTAACCAAAATTTTAACATATTAGTGTTGATGAAATTCAAACATGCATAAAATGTTTCAACTGAATCCCATAATTTTAAGTATCAAAATCAAAGACAAAAAGAACAGTTCGAATAAGCGAAATCAATTACTTTAAAGTTTTAAGCACTTATTTCTCCGATTGACATCGCCTAATCAAAACTTTCATTAGAACCTTTTTTGTAGAGCATTTAGTAAGCTTTCTAATGGTATTCTTCCGTTTCCCAAATTCTCAACCTTTTTCGAGATATTAAGGAGAGTATCCAAAGTTGCCAAAACTTTTTTATGTCTGTTAATAAAATATTTTATTCTAACCCTTCCTTAACTCCAAACGCAACCAAAATTTCAACATATTAGTTTTAATGAAAGTAGAACATGCAGTAAATGTTTCAACTGAATCCCATGATTGATGACCCAAACCAAAAACGGCATTCAAAAATTATTTTTTCAGTTTTCTCGAAAACGGTTAAAGCTATCGCCTTGAAAATGGTTCCATTCGTTTTCCTAGCCCAAGAAGCCTATAAAAAGAGTACTTACAAGCTTATGAACTCAAAAACGTAAGCGTTACGATTTTTTTTGCGCGAATTTCGCCCCAAACGCCATCTTCCAGTGGGCGGATTCTGCTGGTTAACGAACTTGACCTTTTAAATTGGACAACTGATTTTTGTACCAAATTTCTTCACAATGGGACCATTAGGGAAGCCAGAAATGAGTGAACAGACAAATATGTATATATATAAATATATACACATATATATATATATATATATATATATATATATATATATATACAAATTTGAACCACCGTTATTTTCGGTCTCTAGGGGTTCTGAAACGCGAAATTTTTTAGTCGGCACTTCCGGATTGTTTCATTGTATCAACGTTATAAGCGGGGTTCCTCCCTATGGGGGAGGGAGGAACCGCGCTAAAAGAATGAAACCATTTTTAAAGCGATACCTGTAACCGTTTTCGAGAAACATTGAAACACCTACTTTTCCAAACTAATTTTCAGTTTGGGTATTCAGGAATGATTAATTTTGTTGGAACTTGTTCCAGACGTTTGATATTCATCTAATCTACGATAGGTAAATTTTGATTCCTTTTGGAGTTAAGGAAGTACTAGAAATAAAATGTTTCATTAACAGGTATGAAAAGTTTAGGGATTTTCGTATATTTTCTATAATATCTCGAAAACGTTTGGGAAATCGTGGAAAGTGGAAAGTGACCAATCGAAAGTTTACTAAATTTTCTACAAAAAAGGTTCTCATGTAATTTCTGAGGGGCGATGTCAATCGAGGAAACTCGGACTTCAATATTCGCAATTGTTAGTTTTGCTTTTTTGAATGGGTTTATGTACCTTTTTGCCTAACGTTTTAATTGGTTGTAGCTTATTTTAATTGCATTTAAAAGTATAACGAGTATTTGACTAAAACAAGGTAAGAAAATGTGAAACATTGTTATAGTGTTTCCAAGAGCGAACGTTATTCCTTTACTAATAGCACTAGAGATATGAACGGAACCGCGCTAAGCTAACGCAGTTCCTGCGAGTCGGACTTTTATTATGTTGGCTTAATCGAATTAAGTCGCCAAAGCAGCTTTAGCATTGGTTTTTACCTCTACCACTAGGGGTGGTGGTGCATCCGGTTTCCGCAGAGCATTGGTTCTGCTGTTCATTAAAAATGTAAAAGGGCAAAACTATTTATGTTTTTAGTGTTTATTCTTACAGAATTTATGAAGGAGATGGTACATTTATTTCTTCTCTGCAATCATTCCTTACACTAGACCTGGGCATAATTTATTTGAAATAATATTTTCGGAATAAATCTTGAAATAACCTTAACAGATTATTTCAGAAATAATTTATTTTATAATTTTTTAAAATATTATTTCGGAAATGATTATTTCAAGGATTAAATTATTTCATGATTAATGATATATTTATTCCCGAAATGATTATTTGATGGAATAATATATTCTGATACCTTAATTTATACAAAAAAATCCTCTAAATACATGTTTTCCTGTGAAGCCTCATTGAGCTGTGTTGGCGATAATGGCCCTGATGTCGATGGGTCGTAAAAAAAAAAAAAACACAAAAAACAAAAAAAAATACGGTGCTAACGTGTTAAATCAGTCTTCAATTTTTTTTTGGGGGGGGGGGGAGGGTTCGATTCCCACCGGGAGGAATTTTCTCATATAACGGCTCTTAAAAAAAAAAAAAAAAAAAAAAAAAAAAAAAAAAAAAAAAAAAAAAAAAAAAAAAAAAAAAAAAAAAAAAAAAAATTGAAGCCTGATTTAACACGTTAGCACCGCATTTTTTTTCTACGACCCATCGACATCAGGGCCATTATCGCCAACACAGCTCAATGAGGCTTCACAGGAAAACATGTATTTAGAGGATTTTTTTGTATAAATTAAGGTATCAGAATATATTATTCCATCAAATAATCATTTCGGGAATAAATATATCATTAATCATGAAATAATTTAATCCTTGAAATAATCATTTCCGAAATAATATTTTAAAAAATTATAAAATAAATTATTTCTGAAATAATCTGTTAAGGTTATTTCAAGATTTATTCCGAAAATATTATTTCAAATAAATTATGCCCAGGTCTAGTGTAAGGAATGATTGCAGAGAAGAAATAAATGTACCATCTCCTTCATAAATTCTGTAAGAATAAACACTAAAAACATAAATAGTTTTGCCCTTTTACATTTTTAATGAACAGCAGAACCAATGCTCTGCGGAAACCGGATGCACCACCACCCCTAGTGGTAGAGGTAAAAACCAATGCTAAAGCTGCTTTGGCGACTTAATTCGATTAAGCCAACATAATAAAAGTCCGACTCGCAGGAACTGCGTTAGCTTAGCGCGGTTCCGTTCATATCTCTAGTGCTATTAGTAAAGGAATAACGTTCGCTCTTGGAAACACTATAACAATGTTTCACATTTTCTTACCTTGTTTTAGTCAAATACTCGTTATACTTTTAAATGCAATTAAAATAAGCTACAACCAATTAAAACGTTAGGCAAAAAGGTACATAAACCCATTCAAAAAAGCAAAACTAACAATTGCGAATATTGAAGTCCGAGTTTCCTCGATTGACATCGCCCCTCAGAAATTACATGAGAACCTTTTTTGTAGAAAATTTAGTAAACTTTCGATTGGTCACTTTCCACTTTCCACGATTTCCCAAACGTTTTCGAGATATTATAGAAAATATACGAAAATCCCTAAACTTTTCATACCTGTTAATGAAACATTTTATTTCTAGTACTTCCTTAACTCCAAAAGGAATCAAAATTTACCTATCGTAGATTAGATGAATATCAAACGTCTGGAACAAGTTCCAACAAAATTAATCATTCCTGAATACCCAAACTGAAAATTAGTTTGGAAAAGTAGGTGTTTCAATGTTTCTCGAAAACGGTTACAGGTATCGCTTTAAAAATGGTTTCATTCTTTTAGCGCGGTTCCTCCCTCCCCCATAGGGAGGAACCCCGCTTATAACGTTGATACAATGAAACAATCCGGAAGTGCCGACTAAAAAATTTCGCGTTTCAGAACCCCTAGAGACCGAAAATAACGGTGGTTCAAATTTGTATATATATATATATATATATATATATATATATATATATATATATATATGTGTATATATTTATATATATACATATTTGTCTGTTCACTCATTTCTGGCTTCCCTAATGGTCCCATTGTGAAGAAATTTGGTACAAAAATCAGTTGTCCAATTTAAAAGGTCAAGTTCGTTAACCAGCAGAATCCGCCCACTGGAAGATGGCGTTTGGGGCGAAATTCGCGCAAAAAAAATCGTAACGCTTACGTTTTTGAGTTCATAAGCTTGTAAGTACTCTTTTTATAGGCTTCTTGGGCTAGGAAAACGAATGGAACCATTTTCAAGGCGATAGCTTTAACCGTTTTCGAGAAAACTGAAAAAATAATTTTTGAATGCCGTTTTTGGTTTGGGTCATCAATCATGGGATTCAGTTGAAACATTTACTGCATGTTCTACTTTCATTAAAACTAATATGTTGAAATTTTGGTTGCGTTTGGAGTTAAGGAAGGGTTAGAATAAAATATTTTATTAACAGACATAAAAAAGTTTTGGCAACTTTGGATACTCTCCTTAATATCTCGAAAAAGGTTGAGAATTTGGGAAACGGAAGAATACCATTAGAAAGCTTACTAAATGCTCTACAAAAAAGGTTCTAATGAAAGTTTTGATTAGGCGATGTCAATCGGAGAAATAAGTGCTTAAAACTTTAAAGTAATTGATTTCGCTTATTCGAACTGTTCTTTTTGTCTTTGATTTTGATACTTAAAATTATGGGATTCAGTTGAAACATTTTATGCATGTTTGAATTTCATCAACACTAATATGTTAAAATTTTGGTTACGTTTGGAGCTAAGGAAGGATTAGAATAAAATATTTTATTAACAGACATGAAATGTTTTGGGAACTTCGTATACATTCCCTAATATCTCGAAGACGGTTAGGAATATTGGCAAACGGAGGGTTACCATGCGAAAGCTTACTAAATGTTCTACAAAAAAGATTCTGAAACAATTTTTGATTAGGCTATGTCAATCGGAGAAATAAGTGCTTAAACTTTGAAGTAATTGATTTCGTTTATTCGAACGGTTCTTTTTGTTTGTTTTTATTCCTTGTTATTTTTTAATTGCTTAAAGTTGGATAATGTACTTGACAATAAAACAGATTAATTAAAATAAGAAAAACAATTCATTGTTAAAAATATATCAGGCTGTACCGTATGAAATGTCAGTTTTGGATTTGTCGATTTCCTTCAAATGTCTTGAAACTGTCGAAGCTCCTACTCCGAGTTCTTTGACATATTCCCTAGTGTTTTTAATTGCTTATAGTAGTCAAATGTATTTGTCAATAAAACAGGATACGCATAATTAGAATCAATATTTTGTTTGTTAGAATTCGAAGATGCCGTATGAATATCTAGATTACAGTACTGGTGTTGATTTCGTTCTTTAGACTTATTCTTGGTATTCCCTATTTTCATCTGTTACCCATAGTTTTTTATTGTTAGTAGGTTTTTCTTATTGATTATAGAATATAAATCTATTTGGCTATAAAACAGGATACGTAAAATTAGTGACAATATTTCGGAGATTTCTGATCGAAATACTTTTAAGATTTTCTACCACCACGAACGGCTTTTTTCCTCTATTTTTATCCACTAGATAGGCTTTATTTTGCATATTATTCTATATAAGATTTATTCAGCAGGGGATTCTGATGAAATGTCGTGTTTTTGCTGTGGATTTTAAATACGATGTATCTAAGATTGGATAACATTAGCGAGTCTACATAGTTAAGAACCGACGACGGAGGATTACTTCTTGCTATGATTTAGTCTACATATGTATATTAAGTCCTAAATCCAAAAAATAAACTTCACAACGGTTAGATACTATGAGCGAATATGGCTGTTCAATGCCCGTAGAAGCAGAAGGTCCGCAGGAAATTTACCTGCTAAGAGTTAATCCTCAAGAGCTGTAAATATACCCCAGGTATCTGCCGACACAAATACAAAGCCTAGGCGGAGAGCACCCCAAAAACACAGATCCAAACATAGGTTATATACTAAATATTCATAAAGACTACTTAGTTGTAAACCGATTCATCAATTAGCAATCAATAGTTTTCAACAAAGGTTATATACTAAATATTGATAAAAAGTATTTAATTAGAAAAAAAAACAATATTCCACAAGACTTGTTTTTGGTCCATTTGTGTCTACTCCATAGACTTAATTAGGTATATTATTCTATTGTAGTTGGGCAACTAAACTTTGTTTTATTTTGTTAAATAAAGTTTTTTTTCTTGACTTGTTATTCGTCAAGACTTTTATTTGTCCTTGTGTATTTACTAGATAGGTTTTATTCGGCATATTATTCTATATAGGCTATATTAGGCAGGGTATTCTACTCAATCTTGTGTACTTCTTCTTGATCCTTCTGTACATGGGCGTATATAAAAACAATTTCGGGGGGGGGGGGCTGAGACCATTTCCAGGGTATGGAATACTAAATATTTAGAGCTTGGAATAGTTTTAGGCAACTAAAACGCTATTACACGTAAAATAAGATATGTTTTATGAACTAAGTGATCTTATTTAATTTATTTTTAAGGATTTTTCGAGAAGTTTTTATTATCAATTCAAAATTTCGGGAGGGGCTTCAGCCCCCTCAGCCCCCCCTCATATACGCCCATGCTTCTGTATCCTCTAGAAAGGCTTTATTAGGCATATTTTCTATTGATTTATAGAGCTTTGCTTTAGAATGAGAGCCAGATTCTGTAATTTCCGCTTCTGTTTAAAAGTTAGCTACTGTCGGTGTCCCTGACGCCTTAATATCACTTTTATTCGAGATGTTCGAGAGGATTTTGACAATTTTCACGAGATATATAAAAAAAAAAAAGTTTATTTCTTTTCTAAGCTTATCAAATGGCACTAGGGACATGAACGGAACCGCGCTAAGATGCTGCAGTTCCTGCGATTCGGACTTTTGTCTGTTTTTATTCCTTGTTATTTTTTAACTGCTTATAGTTGGATGATGTATTTGATAATAAATCAGGTTAAGAAAAACAATTTAATCTTAGAGATATGGATTTCCAAGATATAGCTTTTCAACTGCCTAGCGGGGTCCTTCCTAGGGCGGGGACCCATCCAGGTAAGATCGTAAATAAGACCTTTCTTGAAAGTAAAGATGGAACTGTCAACTTTGGTCCTCCTCGGCCTCCCGGCACTTTCATTGCTGACGAAGGCTACCAATGAGTAGCCGAAACGTCCTAAATCTAGATTTTTTAACAAAAATCGTATTGAAGTTTCTTTAGCCGAATCCCAACCATTCCATCTTTACTTATCACCTTTACCTTACTTTAGGGCCTTTACCGCCAACATCCACCAAACTGCAGCGAGTAATTTTCTCAACGAGCCGTTAGATGAGAAAATTCCTGCCGGCGGGAATCGAACCCATCTCCTGCATGAGAATCTAAGCCTTTAACCACTAGACCACGGGGGGAGACTCCAATAATAATGTTAAAAGGATTATCTCCTTAACTCGTGTTTTGATGGTAGTATTAACCATTGGCATTATTCTCATCCATTACAAACGTTATTTCATTATGAAGTTATTTCGGGAATAATTATTTTGCATCTGAGTGAAATAATTTATTTCATGAATAAAGAATACTGAAATATCATTTATCAAATAGTTATTTCAGAAATAAAGCTTTTAGAATTATGTTGATTTATTTCAAAGAATGATCAAATTTTCAAATAATTATTCAAGGAATAAACACATCTAGTTATTTGATGAAGATTGTTTTATTTAACGATGAAATAACATTTAGAGAATTTCCGTTATTCCGGAAATAATTATTTCAGGAATAACCATTTTATTTATTTAAGGAATAAATTATTCCAGTATTGCCCAGGTCTACCTTACACCGTTGTTTGGCTTTTTTCCGTTTGTTTTTACGCGTCGCAAAAATTAGAGCAAATAAAGAGAGATTAAGTAGATCATCTCCTGCAGGATCCATGTTGAAAACTGACCAACTTGTCAGGTATAAGTGAAAAGTTTGGGTGAGAGGTACACCTGTCAGGTGTTGATCAAAGCAACCTCAAGAGAGATTGCTTTGAACACAACGGTAATGCTATTGTTCTGTTATATAGTTTAGCGTGACCCTAGAAATACTAGCTACTCACCTGGCAGACGGGTTATACCCACTGTCTTTCACATTAAGTTTGTTTGTTTTTGCAGGTCCCTCATTACTTATGGAGCACCTGTCTGGATGGGAGCCACGAAGGCGCAGATTAATAAGCTCCAGAAGTTTCAAAATAAAATCTAAAGAATTGCGGTGTCAGCATCTTGGTTCATCAGGAACACACAACAGCATCGTGAACTGAATGTATCGGACATCAAAGATTTTCTGAAGGACACGTCAATGAAATATCTTACTACTCTTCCAGCAGAGATTCAACAACTAGGAATAGGACAAGTCTCAGTGAATCGACGCCTTAAAGCACGCTTACCTCTAGACATCCTAAATCCTACACTATAGAGACAGCAATTATTATTTGCTGATTCAGTCCCTACAGTTAATATTTCATATATTGCTTAAAATAATTTATTTATTTTAACTTAATGTTATTTATTGTTGTTAAATTTGTTTAAGGCTTACAATCAAGCCGACCCAATAAATGTGTTTTTCTTCTTCTTGTTTTTGCACGTATATATTTCGGCTAAATAAATGCTCTTATTCATTCATTCATTAAATATCTGGGTCAAATGTAAAGTAGCAGTACTAATACATCAATATTATTTATTTTCGTAAGACGCTTTTATCATTAGCTTTCGATGTTTATGGAGAAGCATATAGCGAACCTGTGGAATACATGCCGGTAAATTAGGACATGTATGATTATGCCTGTATATATTCGTTGGATGGAAAAAGTCCCACAAAGAGAGATGAAAAAGGCTCTAAAAGGTTTCCAAATCAAATCCTAGTAAATCGTCGGGGTTTGAACATATTTCGAGCCAAGAGTGCGGAAAGGGTTGGGCATAACATAAACATTTCAACGCTGTCCGCCCACTTTATCAACGCTGCTTTATGCAGCTCGACCACAAGTCTATTAAGTCTGTCCGAGTGAAAATGTTGCTGTCCGACTCTCGGGCTTTTTATCCTCGCTGTAGTTTACTTCAAAAGGTTCCCGGGAGTGGAGGTTCCTAGATTTACATTCCATTAGGGTTAACGGATCGAACACAGCAATGAATTGTGAGACAAAAACGCCAGGATTCATAGCACCAATCCATTTGATAAAGCTACCGACAAACTTCTTTTTTTTAAAAAAAAATGTACATTATTTGAAGTACTCTGATGCGATCTTGAAATTTTTGTTTTTGGTGGAAGAACACACGGAAATTATTATTAACTAGCTGATGTACCCATTGTTGTATTTTATATAATATTAAGATTGTGATAGCTTAATTTTTGGATTACTCACTATTGTAAAATGATTATTTCTGATTCACTGTTTTTTTTTGTTTTTTTTTTGTTATTTTTTTTTTTTTTTTTTTTTTTTACGGCGTATCTACAACTTGGCCATTAGCGCCAACTGATTCACTGTTATTATGAAAACATTTTTTATTTAAGATTTGTTTACGGCGTTTTTGCATCTAGGCCATTCTTTTTTTAGAAACTCAATTTTTTGGTTTTAGCACTTTCTGAACCTAGAAAGAGGCCACAAATTTCGTTCTCTTCTCACTAAACTGAATTCCTATAAAATCATTCCCATAAGTTCATCGGAATAGAATCATCGGATGCGTTCGATAACAAGCAAAATTGGTCCTTCAGGAGGAGAGGTGACAAACTATTCTTGTGGCCTTAACGCTTGAAAACTGTGTTACATTGCAACAAAACTCGGTTTACATAGAGAAAAGATGTGTTTAAAAATATAAGAACATTACTCTGGAATCCAAGTTTTCATGTTCCAAATGTTCATTTTTTCGTCAATATTAGCGTCGTTCTTCCCTCACTCGAAAGGGACTTATTTTGTGTTTTGCATTTTCTAACTTTTTAATTTCAATTATGACGATAAGATTAGAAAAGATGCTCTTCAATAGACGGTACGATCCCTTGGACTTGGCCTTATAAGTTTGCTTCTAACAAGTTACGTTCTCCTTTCAACTTACAGACTATTAAAAAAACTGATGGGACGTTTACGAAAGATTCAAAAGAAACACTTACTTACATACTAGAAACTCTAACACCATTCGACGATCCTACAACTCACACACAAGATCATTCTAATATGCGACAAAAAATATATGAACAAATAAAAACAAATGACGACCCTGATATTTCTGACAATGAACTGACTGAGATTATAAATAATCTAGGAAAAAACAAAGCACCTGGAATCAACGGCATATCATCCGATCATAGTATTATTCTCTTTTATCGAAAACTGCTTCTGATATTGTATTAATAATGGGTCCATTCGTTTCTCTGCATTAGAAACTCTAAGAAAAGTGTATTTGCAAGCTTATTCAGCTCTACGATTTATTTCGCACGCATTTCACCCAAACAAACCTGTTCCACTGGTTAACGATGCTAGAGAGCGATCAGGCAAATATATATTTATTCATAGCAGCAGTAGCCCTTCGTATTACACTACGTTATTTATAATTTGTGCCCTACATGTTTCGTGCCTTATTTTTGCACCTCAGCAGGGGCTCTCCTCGCTCACAGAAAATGTTCAATACCTAATCTCTACGAAGAAAGGCGAGGGTATATGGAACAAGAAAAAGAAATACAAATTTGTTTACTGTGGGTACTGATATTTTTATGTGCGACATGGTAGAACAATCATCATATCCACGAATTTTATCCGGACTTTCTACAAATTTGATCAGATTATTCAGCTTCTTACAATTGGTTAAGTATTCTAATATTAATATATATGTATGTATATATATATATATATATATATATATATATATATATATATATATATAAACAGAACAACCGTGTCATTATAATTGTTGTAACTTAGGAGTGACTGCTTGCTCTTAATGCTGCTTCATTATTTCTTCTAGATTATAGTGCGTTTTTGCTCTATAAACGGTCACGCATTTAAATCATTTATCTACATATATTTATACATTCTACATCTACCTTCCTTAACAATTAAATTGTGCACTTCTATTCATAATGTATATTTTTTTTAATTTAATTTGTTCAAGCAAGTGCTCTCCCTATTTATTATTAAACCTTGTATTATTGCGTTCAAATAACTTGAATGATTAATTCCCACTAGTGGGCCCTCTTTTTTATAAGCAATCAATGGCTATTGGCTCCCCTTCGTCTGGCAAAGATGAGTGTTCGCCGGTCTGTGAGTGCTGTCAGGATAGGAAGGGCCATTCCTTCCAAGAGATCAAGATATAAAAAAGAGAGATAGAATAGAGGAAGGAAGGGTAAAAGAGATAAATAGAGAGAAGAGGGAATAAGACAGAGAGAGAGAGAGAGAGGGAGATGTCATCGAAAAATCCTTGGTGACGCGGGATCTCGAACCCCCACCCACTTGGAGAGATAGGGATCAAACGGAAAGTAAAGAAGTCTGCCTCCCACCCCTTCCAGATCAAGAATAGAGAGTTTTTTCATTGTCCCCTGCAGCCTTATCGGAGATAGTCCGGCGGGCATAGGGCACGTTCCATATTGCCGTGGTCCTTTAGGGATAAGCAATTCTTCGCCTCCATTCATATATTATTTGTAAAAATAACATTGCTCTATTCTTCTACGTCACTTTCCTACTTCTCTGTTTTATCTTTAATAGAACTCGCAGCGCATTGAGATTGGAGAGCATTTTCTCACACATCAGGTGAAAAAACAACTAGCTTACAACCCTTAGGGTAGTCGCATGGTGAAGAGGTAGAGGTAGAGGTAGAGGTTTTGATAGAGGGAGGATCGCATAGTGAAGAGGGATACCGCGCTGCTTTTCCAGTTTCACATGTTTTGAGGGTGTCTTCAACTGTGTTGCTAGGAGAGAGGTTGTTAGGATAGTTTATTTTTTTACAATGTTACGTGACAGTAGTGAAGATAGTGATGACATGTCGACAGCGTGTAAATGGTGGATAATTGGCACTTTAAGTAATCGTGAGTTTAGTGTTCATCCCATAAATCAAGTGCGACAAGATTTGGAAGAACATCACCATCTTTTTTTGCAACTTAAAGAATACCCAGACAAATTTCAGGAATACATGACGATGACTCCTGAAACATTTTCATACATTTGCGACAACATATCACCACAAGCTTACCAGTACTTTGCAGTTCAGTTGCTACAGCCTTCCAGTCTTTCTCATACAAATGACGGTTGTGGTGGTTGTTATGCCACTTGTCCGTCTGTGCTGGACGAATCTGCACCGCGATAATTAAATCTTCTTTCATTTCACTACCGTTAATAGTTACTGACAATCCCAAAACACTAATCTCAAATTATCTAGAGTGAAAATACTATACAAACGACCACACGTTCAGCAGAGGGTGAAATGGGCTAGTAGTGGACATGAAAGGACCAATCACGGAGAAGCCACGTCATAGACCGCTCGAAAAGACAAACAATTTTGTCTTCAAAAGCGGGCGGGCGGGACCTCTAGTTGGTCCGCGAGGTTCACCTCTATCTCTACCTCTTCACTATGCGAGCCCCCATTACAAACAATGTGTTTGTGTTACATAGAGGTACCTCTACCTCTACCTCTTCCCTCTACCTCTACCTCTACCTCTTCACCGAAATCTTTTACTAAATAAATTCTCTTCAGTATTCACGACAGGAATTCTTGAAATAGAGTTGGCTTTGAATATTGTTGCACTGAGAGGTAATCCAATTACCATATATTATTTAGATAAGATTCTCTCTCAACACATTCTTAACATCCATTTCACATAAGAGTAATTGAAGCTCAAGATTAACTGCGGAAAATAAACTTGAAGTCCATTTTGTGTGGATTTACAGTCCTCATAACTCAAAATGAAAGACTGGACCAGGCAGCTAAATAGGATATAACTGAAAGACAACCTCTCTTCTTGCAACACAATTGAAGACTGACCCTCAAATCATGTGAAACTGGGAAAGCAGCTCGGTAACCCTCTTCACTATGCGACACTCCCTCTACCTCTACCTCTACCTCCACCTCTACCTCGACCTCTACCTCTTCACTTTGCGACACTCCCTCTACCTGTACCTCTACCTCTACCTCTGCCACCACCTCTACCTCTTCACCACCCTAACCGACTCGGGCATTGGTTGTAACGTCGACCACTACGGACGATGAACATGGGTGCTGTTTCCCGTTTCTGCTATTTATTGCGTCAGTAGTTCATTGCAAATATAAAAGAACAAACCCATTCACGTTTTATTTGTTCTTTTTATTTACTAATTTATTTATATAGATTATTTTAAGCAAGTTATCCATTTCTGCAAGTCAATATTTTTAATTTTTTTCTCATCAGTTTACAATTTTTTGAAAATTCAAATTACTAAAGAAGAGAACTTTTCACTTAGATTTTGCCTGTAATAAATGTCTCTGAATGTCGTTCAGTTTCTTCATACACATGAATGGGATGTAATCTTTTATCTAGAAGGGAGATAGCCTTCCAGAATCCTGTATACTGCTTTTCTTTTTACAGAGATTGATAAAGTACGGAAGAGGGAATGGGGTGCAGAATGAGAGACCTCCTTCTGAATAGAGAGAAGACAGTAATGAGAGACAATAAGGAGCCATGAAGAAAGAGAGATCAGATCTCGTAGTGAGAGATTCCGAGGAGACGATGGGGTCGTTATCATACGTTATATCAGTCGCAATGCAGAATACCATTTCTCACAAGTCTTCGCGGGCTTTTTCAATCCTCCCTC
The DNA here is from genome assembly GCA_946811695.1 of Gonocerus acuteangulatus. Classification (NCBI taxonomy): domain Eukaryota; kingdom Metazoa; phylum Arthropoda; class Insecta; order Hemiptera; family Coreidae; genus Gonocerus; species Gonocerus acuteangulatus. The sequence goes on along the minus strand of OX328123.1, from coordinate 123,286,555 downwards.
TCCTAACCCAGCCCATCTGTCTAGCTACAGATCTATACTCCTTTAAATGGACATACATCTTCATGTGCTTATTCTATCTAAGTGTTTACTCTCAGCCTTCTGCTTGCCTTTTCTCTCAATGGCTGTCTTACTCAAACCTTTGTAAATCTAAAGACTTAGGGTGCGGTTACATATGATATTTATTGCAGGATATTTATGTCAGGGAGAAATTGTAACTAATATAATTTGCAAACAATTTTTCTGATGTGAGTTATATATTTCTATCACGAGCAATAAAGGTGCGTTTACACCTGACGCTTCTCGCAGGAAATATATCTCAGGTGTCAGTTGTAATAATTAGTATATCCGACTCCTGAGATATATTTTCTGCGAGAAGTGTCAGATGTAAACGCACCCTTATAAAGTGATTCTCAAAATTGACCAAAAAGTTTCTAATAATTTGTATAATTCAGGCAGAACTATTAACCGTTTACTGACCATTGTTCTTATTTGGGAACATCGATTCGAAAATGTTTTCACCTCATTTCGATTTTACCAAATATTTCACCTATTTAATTTCAATTTAATGCGGTGTTAAGTTAATCAAAAATATTGTTTCTTAGCTGGTAATGTGATCTGATTTGACACCCCAAATTCATGAAATTTTTATATTTTTTATTATATTATGTTTTAGGCGTGTTTTCGCCCTTTGACGTACATTACTCGTAAAATGACTTCAATAATTTCGATATACTATTATAAATATATCACACTAGTATTTCTAAAGTGACACAACTCAAAATAAAACTCAACTGAAAATGTGTCCTTACTGCCTATTTAGGGGGCTTAGCATTAAAACAGGAAGAGTAACACAAGTGCCCTCTGGTTTAAAAGCTCTGAAGCTAGGTACAATCAGTTTTTATGGTTGATAAAGAGATATTTACCATGTCTTTCATAGCCATAACTATGAGGGTGTGAATAACACAGATTTTTGAGTTGTGCCACTTTAGAAATATTAGTGCGATATATTTAACAATATAATGTTACAATTTTTGTAACAAGTTTATTTCACAACTTATCTGTTATCTGTCCTGAAACAGGGATGTTCCTCAGTATGGCCATAGATACTGAACTTGCCATACTTTATAGCTATGAGTCGAGCCAGTTCAGGTTATTTGCCTCGAGATCAGATTTACCGGTAATCCGTCAACATTTTCCAGATTTCTTGCTTTTACACCATTGACTACCATCTTTTTATATTTAGTTTCCATTCGGCCTTTGAGCTAGATACTATTTCTTCTTTTTTTCTATTCGTTTATGTATTTTCTTCCATAAAATCGTAAAAAATGTTGTAAAATGTATACAATTTTCCAAACTGCAGAAGAATAGACTGTAATGTATACATTATTTAGACTAAATGGATAAAGTAAGTAACAGGTCCTTTGAAGAAGAGGGTATATGCCGGTTATCACAAGACCAAAATAGAGAGTTAATAGGTGTGTAGTGACAAGAAATAAGAGTGAGGGTTGTCTTATTTGCAATAATTACAATTATATAGGAACAGATGTGTGTTTTGAAAACTCACATATTATTTAGACTTTTATTGAGAGCAAAATCTATAAATAAAAAACTGCATTTTAATAAATACAAAACAGTCATAAGTATTGAATGCAATTATTAAGTGAAAGATGTAACATAAACGCATCGGCAGTAGGGTTACTAGTGTGAAGAATTCCTAAAGTTCACAGACATGAATTCAATGTGTGAAAATAAGGATAAACTAATGAATAATAATACACCAACGACGAAAAACGTTAAAAAACCTGTTTTACATTTATTTTATAAATATATCGAGTTCTTTTAAAGAACATGAGAAAAACACAAGCTTATCTGTTGAGTGTCTTGACAGGACTTGTGAGAAGCGGGTGTCTCAGATGGCCGAGTATCCCCTCTAGCTGTCTTGATGAATGGACCTAATATCCACCTTATTAAACTTATAATAAGTTCTCGAAATGAGGGGAGCCTTGCAGTCTGTCGGCGCGACTGCTTGCCGAGCCTAATTCTTCCGGAGATAAGTCTGGAATTCTTTCAAAGGTCATCATTGTTGATATTACGATTATATCGACTGACTAATTTATAATGAGATGTATTTCGGCTAAGAAAAGCAGTCAGATTTTCGGAAAAAAATCTATATTTTCGACGTTTCAGCCAAATATGAATTGCCTTCTCCAACAATTAATGCACAAAGCTGGAGGAAAACCAAAGATATTTGTTAGATGACCACGAGGTGAAAGATCATTTACCTTCACCTCCAAGGTATTTATTCCTAAAGAAGGCCAAAAAGCATGCCAAATCGTCCAAAATATAGATTTTTCTAATTACCAATCCTTGAGTTATTAGGAAATAATTTAGTAAGATTAAATCATGTTTATAGCTTCCAATGTGTGTTATATCTTGGATTTGTTTCACAAAAAACATAGATCCCTACAGTCATAGAACAACAGCCCCAAGCAAAATATAATGCCTGGTGGGATCTGGAAATTTTAAAGTCTTAATATTTACTAACGAACTTGTTATTATATTTGCTTATAAATTTAGAACCAAAATTTTCAAGAAAAGAAAATCGGACCATTTTTATGAAAAGTGGAACAAAAATCTTTCGTCTAATTTGAGAGTAAAGTCCGTTAACCTGCTGAGTCCAGCAGAACGTGGTTTGTGAAGCGAAATTCGCGCGCAAGAAATTGTTTTCCAGTTAATATGAGCAGGTACTTGTGTTATAGATTCCTTAAAGTGATATCGGCAACCGATTACAAGCTTACTAAATTCTCTACAAAAAGGTTTTTAGGGTAATCTTCGATGAGGCGGTGTCAATCGGAGAAATAAGTGCTTAAAGCTTCGAAATGGTTTTGCTTTTTTTGAATTGGGTCTAGCCTCTATTTAACTCACTTTTTAATTCGTTTTTTTTTTTTTTTTTTTTTTTTTTTTTTAATTTCATTTAACAGTAAAATGAGTATTTAACACATTGGTGCCGGACTGGTATTGGAACAAGGTAAGAAAATAAGAAACAATGTTATATTGTTTCTAATAGTGAACGTTAAGGCAGAATATGGAGTAATTTCCGCTTAGAATCTGTCAGTTTCCGGTATTGGCACCTTAAATATTTTTCTCTTTGCGATTTTCTTTTATTTCTTTTTACGAAAGATCAAAACAAACCAATAACTGCTTCTATTCCTTGACTACAGGCTTTAGGGATTTACACATTTTGGGCTAAGATGACGCTGTTCCTGAATGTTGGATCTGTTAACTGTCGAGTCTTATTATGTTCCTGATTGTCATAGGTTTGGTATGTAGAATGACTATGTTTTCTGCATTCCACCAATATCGGTTCTTTTTTTTTTTGTGTGTGTGTGTGTATTGTGCCTTAGGCTTAGAAGTTCCTGATATCCAAACTGATTTTGTGATATTTTATTTTTTTATCCTAATGAGATGTCATTTACGATATTTACACCAGGATCCTATCTATTTGTTTTTTGTTTTTTTTACGACGCATCTACATCTAGCTCATTAGCGCCGACATCCAGGGTGCAGCGAGGAATTTTCCCAGCTAGCCCTGAGATGAGAAAATTCCTGGCCGGAGGTGGGAATCGAACCCACCATCTCACGCTTATGAATCCAAGGCGCTAGCCACTAGACCACGGGAGACCCCGATCCTATCTATTAACCTTAAGAATGATTATTTATGACTTACCACATTTTTCGTCATACCAAACCTACTCGTACCTCTTCATATCATTGTTTTTTTTTTCTCAATATCCCTCTTTTTCAAAAGTAATTGACTCAGTTTAAATACGTTTACTTACGTTTACGATTTCGATCACTTGATTTCTTACCAGTCTTTTTGGAAATGGTTAAATAGGGCACGTCATAGGCAGGTTTTCTCCCTATCACGATCAAACATCAGAAAAATTTAAAAAATATAGCTCTCCAAAAAAAAATGTATTTAGCATAATAATAAATGGCACACTCTAATTACCACAAAAGCTAATGAATTACTAGCATGTGTCAGTCTGACGTACAACATTGCAAACTGCTGTCGCCGAATATCGTATGGCACGAAAGTAACGAAAACGATTTAGGACAATTCATTAATCGCACAAAATTAATTACAAAACAAGAATTCGCAATCTGGCTTCGTTCGGAACAAAAACGCAAACAATTTGTGCCGTTAGAAAAGCAAGATGGAAACGAGAGAGACAAATAACCTTTACAAATGAACGAATTTATCACCTCACGGTCGACACTTGCCCGACGCAATAGTCACATGGATTACTACTGGACCAGCTAGTCTTGATATAGGAGGTTTTAATGGATAGCCAGTGCAGGGGCGACCACAAATGAGCCGATAATGGCGAACAGGCCCCTCCAACATATCCCCAAAATGGGAGCCTAATAGTTTTAACAAGTACTTCTCGCCCTGTCGAACACCATTCTAACGCTAATAGCTTCCCATTACACCGAGAATAAATTTTGTTTTACCTCCACTTACCATTTAGATTTCACTAATGCAACATTCCGATACTTCTGCCTTCAAAATGGAAGGGCATATTTTTTTAGGGGACACGTGAAAATATTATCTTTTTTTTTTTATTTAACACTTCTCATAAGTATTATTTTATTTTACTTTTATTCTCATCGATACTTTAGTTATAGAATATTTACAAATATTATATCCGGGATCCCGGAGCACTTAACAGAGGTGAACCAGAACACAAGTGCTACCCCTCCTGAATATAAGTTCAATATATCTAGAAGAATTATTTGTACAAAGCAAAGCATTGAATAGTTATACTATGAATCTTAATTATATAAGTAAAGGTGGAATAGTTGGGATACGGCTAAAGAAACCTCAATACGATTTTTGTTTAAAAAAATCTATATTTAGGTCGTTTCGGCTACTCATTGGTAGCCTTCGTCAGCAGATCTGTAAATACACATAACTTATTATAAAAAAAACAATTTGGTGTTAAATTATTAGAATGAGTTCTAGAAAATCAATAGAAACATAACAAAAACAAGAAGAAAAAAAAGGGCTATTTATTGAAGTGTATATAAGTAAATAGGTGGGGACGAGGTTAGCTCAGTGGTAGAGCACTAGACTAATAAGCTGGAGGCCTGAGTTCAAATCCCGAGCAGGCAATAAAGATTTTTTCTTCTAGTGTCTTCGTTCATGGGTTGAATTCGGCCTCCCTGGCCGTCCCTAGGCCGACCCAGCCTTTAATTAATTTAATAATGGGTACCTTGGGTGCTAATGACTCTAGCAGTCGAAGCGGCCAAGGGGAAAATCAGGCGGCCGGAGCATAGTACTGACCACACTATCTCCCTAGTGTGCCGTATGGTCATGAATCAGATACCTCTATAGTATCTGCCCCTCAGTGCCCACGTTGCCAACAAAGAAATAGATATATTTTATAAATAATATTAATTAATTTAAAAAAAGAAAAATTCTTCCTCTGCTTCAAGGCATTTGCATTGGTATGTAATATCTTATTTCTCCCAACTATTTCATCTTTACTTATAACCTCGACGGCTAACTATCTAATCTTCATGATTAATTTTAATAATTAAGATTCATAGTAACTTAGTGATATTCACTGACTCTGTGTATTCTCTACTTTCGTTTATTCCCAAAGTTCGGTAACTTCAAACCTCATTAGGAATTACATTTGCATTACAAATGAAACCAACATGTGTTATGGATTTCTAGTCACAATGATAAAATAGGTAGCGATAAAGCTAATCTAACAGCAAAACAAGGTGAAGAAGGGATATCCCTACCATCGTGCATTGTACGGTAAAATAGGTAGCGATAAAGCTAATCTAACAGCAAAACAAGGTGAAGAAGGGATATCCCTACCATCGTGCATTGTACGGTAAAATAGGTAGCGATAAAGCTAATCTAACAGCAAAACAAGGTGAAGAAGGGATATCCCTACCATCGTGCATTGTACGGTAAAATAGGTAGCGATAAAGCTAATCTAACAGCAAAACAAGGTGAAGAAGGGATATCCCTACCATCGTGCATTGTACGGTAAAATGCTGTACAACATTAGCACAACATTTCTCATGTGGCAATACAAATGGCATAAGAACAGAGATAACAAGCTTAGGGATATTAAATGCACTACCGCTCCTTGGGAAACCTCGTATCAAGACTCCTGGTGAGATGCGGTGGTTTTGTCCAGAATAAAAATTGGACACACTAATCTCACCTATGTTCACTTATTAAAACCTGAACCTATGCGTGATTATACAGGTTGGGGTTTAAAATATTTCCATTATAGGCAATTCTACAGACAATTCGGGGGTCTCCCGTGGTCTAGTGGCTAGTGCCTTAGATTCATAAGCGGCAGATAGTGGGTTCGATCCCCACCAGCGTACAGTGGGAAAAAATCCACATTTAGGGCAACAAAATTATTCCTTTGTGTTTTTCAATATTTTTGAGGTCACCGAGTTAGGGAAAAATATTTTAAAAAAATCGTTGACCCATAGTTTTTAGTATATATAACAAACAAATGTTGTAGACACACAAATTTTTTGACATCATAGATAAAAATTGGGAAAACATAACAAACATAAATAACAAAAATAGACTAACAACTTGAAGAAAAAAGTAATTGTACTGACTTGTTTTTGTTTTGTTTTTTAATAACGAATATATACCATTATATTATGCACTAAAAACGAAATATCCACCAATCATCGTCTGATTCAATACTGCTACATCCTTCAGCATTTTATTTTGATAAGTCAGTATCGTCTGCCTCATTTTCTAATGACAGTTCTTGAAGTGGATCATGTGGTAAACTACACTTCAATAGGCTAATTACATATACATCGGTAACATGAAATTTAAATAAACACGTATAGTTTCTGCTCAAAAAATGGAAAAGTAATTACAAGAACAAAACTGCAATAAACACTGGGAAAAATGTTCCCTTTCTAAGAGTCCGATTAATATTCCCTTCCGTCGCCTGTTTATGATCCCAGAAAGTAAATATTTACATTTTACCTTAATCCTACTAATACTAGACAGTATTTAGTAAGTGATTTGTAAAATATTTTTTTGAATTTTGTCCACCTAAAAGGTGATTTTCGCCCACTGTCTTTCGCCGCGGATTCTTCAGCTTCTATCTGACTGCCTAAACTAAATTTAAATTAGCATTAAAAGGGGGAAGAAGGGGGAGCTAAAAGTCTCAAGACAGTAAAGTAGAAGCTTAAGACTTATGGAAAAAAATATTTGGAAGTGGAACTTTTTTTTAAACCTTACTCAAACCTGAGTAATCAACAAAATATGAACAATCTAGTAATAATTTCATTAATTTCTTTTTCTTTGATATGCATTTCTGTTATTAGATATATAGGTATTATGTATTTATAAAGAACAAACCACTAGGTAATAAATTTATTGTGAAAAGAATTTATAAAATTTGCACACAATTTTTAAAACACACCTTACAAAGACCGTAGTTGGAACAAGACTAAGCAGAGGAAGAGCAAGTGACTAGCAATGGTTGCCTTCCTTATTGTTTTAAACAGGTTTGGGTTAAACTAGATAAAAAAAATTGTTCTGTTTTCAATGAATAGAAGACTTAGCACGTTTTGACACGTAAATTGACTTTCTACGACGACATCACATTTTCGACTTTTGTCGCCGTAAAGTAGTCGTTTTGCCCAGTGTGCGGCGGCACGAATTTTCTCATCCCACGGCTCGTTGGGAAAATTCCTCGCCGCACCCTCAAGACCCCTCTATTATTCAACTATAGGTAATGTGAAACCTCTCTTTCAAAGGCCACATCAATCTTGCCACCAAGTGTGTAACGATTCGCGAATGCAGCCAACAGCAGTATTTCGGATATTCCTGGCCGAACAGACTGTAGCAGGGTACAATACAAGTTCTAACTTCAGATAGAAGCATTCAGCGAATTGAGTAAATTGCCTGCGTCAGGTCAAAACTAGACTGCGTAGATAGACCACTATAGCGGAACCTCTATCTCTCAGCTTTAATCTATATGCTAATATCATCTTTGCTTATGATACCAAATTCAGATGAACATTGGTTTCATGTCTAATGTCTGGATATTGTGGTTTGATTGCTTACTCTCCGAGTCAATACCATTCCTATCAACCCGGGCAATAGCCCACAATTTGGGTGCTAAAGACTATGAGTTCAAATTATGTCTATTTCTGTTTAGTCTATGAAATAATAGAATAACATTTCTTCAAAGTAATATGAAATGTTAGAACCTTGATTGTAGAAAAACCATTCCGTTTTTTAAGTATTAAATCTTTATCTATACAAATATTAAATCTTAAATTAAATATTAAATCTTAACTATATATAAAGGAAAAAAAACAAAGAAAAAATAAATAAATAAAAATAAAATAAAAATAAATAAATAAAAATAAAAAATAAATAAATTTAAAAAAAAACTATACAAGAGGGGAAAAAATAAATAAGTAAATATTAATATGGTTATGTAGTCTATTATTTGTTATGCAGTCTATTATTTGTATTGATAGTGCCATAGTGAACATTAGTATTAGTTTTAGTACAAATAGTTCTATTAGTAAGTAACATGTTAGTAGTAAGCAATGACATTAGTAAAAAAAGAAAATTGATTACAAGTTATAAAATAACAGTTCATTGTCGTGCACTGTCCTAAACACAAAATTACAAACCCTTTCACGACATATACACGACCCTCTAATATTACACTTCAGGGCGGTGAGGACCTAGATGTTTTCTGCCCTTAAACACCCAATCCATCCCTCCTTTATCTATACGAAATTAAATCCTGAGATTTGATATGAACAGACATATTCCGATATTCATTCAAACAACTTCACCAAAAAGTCGACTAGGTTTTCTAACAAACATTAGGGGGTTAAGACATCCATTGGAGCTGTAATTCAAAAAGGTTACTTTTCCGAAAAGATATTTGAAGCCATTAGAGTACTTTCAAGAAGAGAATAAACCCATTCTAGATTTTATTTATTTTTCAATTCGCCATTATCCGCCTACAACATACAGGTGTGATGGAGATTCGGGGGCTCAGAATGAAAGGCAGCTTGTAAGTAGTATCGTGTATTGGTTGGACAACTGGCCTGGACGGGATGATAGAGAAGAGTGGAGATTGTGGAGTCTAGTGGAGAGAATGAGAGTGAGCGAGGATTTAGCCTTGCCTAAATAGGCAGGTAGGATTGGGGAATCGTGGGAATTATAAAGCAATGCAGGTCTCTAGCTGCTGATGGTCAATATTACTGACTGGTGTCTGGGTTCCCTCCTTTCCCATGTTTTTTCCTCACACAGGACAAATTACTCCTTCCTTTTTTTCAAATTATAATAAAACATGGCATTTTAGTGTTGCCTGATTGCTGGCCTGGGAGCTTGCCAATAACGTTTAAATCTCCACAAACGAGACGTCAATGCACCTTATAAAAAAAAAAAAAAAAAAAAAAAAAAAAAAAAAAAAAAAAAAAAAGTCTTTTAAGAACAACTGGGTACCAATTGAGGATTTTACATCGCTACAGTAAAATTCAATACTCAGAAACAACAGGATGAAATTAACAAAAATAAAAATATATTACGTTTTTCTAAACTGACCAAAACAAAGGACTATGTTGATATTGGATTGTGAGTAATTAACTGTAAAATGAAATGTCTCTGGATTCTTTGCATTGGTATGGTTTTAAATTCTTCTCCCTCCTCTGAAGAACATTCCTCACCCCCGTCAGAAGGAAAGAAGGTATAAGCCCATATTGACTTTTGCATATTTCATGACAAATAAAGGGCCGTAAGCTGCTTTCAGCTGCCCTGTCCGTGCACATCCTCTCGTATTGTTCCCTTCCTAAAGGCTGGCGTACGGTCGAGGAATGCTTTGTGGATTAGGCTGTCCTCTCCTTTCAGTACACCTCCTATTACAAGAAGGAAAGAACATATTGGACAGATGAATCATACAACTATTGTAATATGGATTGGATAGTGGCTCAAAGAACGGCAGATAATAGGATGGCCGTTTGACAATAAAATGCCATACTCAAAGGAGAAGTGTCATATTAGCGTGTTTCCCGGTGTGATTTTTAAAAGCTTGGATTAGAAACTCTCAAGCTTTTTTCACATTAAAATAAACAGTTAGCTGAAATGTCAACAATTTCGCCTGGTCAGGAAATAAATGAATAAAATTGCAAAGTAATAGAACTGTATATTCATTAAAATGGCTCTACATGCGTCGCATCCTCGGACCCTTCGAGGGTCTAAAAATTATATATGTAGGGAAATCTTCCCCAACAAGGACTACATCGCAATCTCTACCCTGTAACAATCAGCTGTGTGAGTAGTCAGCCGCATAACTTTTGAAATCATTAAAGCCCAAACATAAAAATTGATTAACAAAAGACAGATTTTTATTACTATACAATAAAAGAATGGCCAGCCAGTTCCCGTGAGAACCGAAGAGACGAAGTGGTACCCGCTTAAGGATTGGACATTTGTTATTTACTCACAGTTACTTAACGAAGAGACAAGAACAGCCGTAATGTGAAATACGTAATAATATTCTTAAGATAAAACATTTACTCACAGAATGCATGTGACGACATCACCTGAACTTGCCCTACGACTTATGCGAGTTATTAACAGAAGATAGCCAACACATGGACTTAATACTACATTACCTACACAACAATCGATTATACCAACTCATTTGAACGGTGCTAAGTATTTTATTACCATAGTGACCTATAAAAACATTAATATTCCATCGATGGCTGATAATAATCTGTGTGCACCTTCTGATTCATATTTCTAACTTACACTTTCCTAAGTAATATTTTATATAGATATGAATATATCTATGATTGTGTGTATATAACGTCAATATATTAAACAATAATGTATGCTATCATACACATATCATAGACATAGAGTTTAATGAAAAATACCAAACAAACATGTACCTACTAGCTTGTAATAAGCATAATGTAATGTAAATATATAGACAATGACGTATTAAAATGCAATGTAATTATATATACATACCTAATGCAAATATAAACGCAATAAGATAATATAATGTAATGTAATAATATATACAAATGAAAATATGTAGAGAATAAGATAACATAATGTTATGTAATAATAATATGTATAAAATGAAGGTGTACATCGCCATGGAGCGGAACACCAACAAATAAATAAATATTTTTTATTATTTTTCATTTATTTTGAATTTACAACAATGTAATGAATACATATCCAGTAAACCGTTGTAGTTCATTTTGTCTTGATATTTCGTTATGTGGCTATATATTGTTGGAGCACCGACAAGACAGTTAACAACAAGCTGTACAATAAACAAAATATAAATTGAAACAAAACACTCTTGTGAGCGATGGACGGTAAAAAGATTGCCTATAATTCTAATGTATAGTCCATTTTGAAAATCGGTTGAAACTTTGATTTTCCACCACATAATTTTGTAAATATAAACTACATTTCTCCCAAAGACAACCTTAATTGCGATATTTAAGATGAAATCAGCCTTGTAGTACCCACACTATTGATCTCTTGGTCACTAACGCTTCAGTCGGTTAATGGGGTCATTTGTTATTTGATATGAATATATACATTCTTTTAGGATGGCCGTGAAATTTCACATTTAGAGTTTTAGATTATGGTTCAATAAAGGGAAGATAATCAGGTTAAACAAATTCAAGGGCCTGATAAAATGTATTTCTAAGGCAAAGCGAGATTTTACTACTAATGGTACTAAATACACTCAGAAAGAAACCAGCTAAAAACAATTTAAAAACCTTCCGAAAAGAGGAAAACCTGTTGAATTCAACGAAACTAAATTATTTTAAACAGCAAGAAAAACATTTTCCAGGGAGTTCGTCCTACCAAAAATGGATAACTTTTTTTTCAGAATCGTCAACTTTTCGCCTTCCAATTGCCACCACTTTTATATATATATATATATATATATATATATATATATATATATATATATATATATATATATATATTATAAAATTGTGACCCTCTTTTCTTCACTCTATAATTTCAATAGGCGGAAGGTCATGCATATATAAAACTCGTCAACTTCACTTTATATGCTTTATTTTATGCTCTACATGTTTCGCGTCTCTTGACGCCTCTTCAGGAGCAACTTAATTACATATGCTTAAATTTAGGCTTAGCTACCTCCTTAAGACCTTCCACAGGTATGGAGTATGGACGTGGCCCTATCTGTGGAAGTTCTTCCGTAGCTAAGGCTAAATTTATGTATATGTAATTAAGTTGCTCCTGAAGAGGCGTCAAGAGACGCGAAACATGTAGAGCATAAAATAAGGCATATAAAGTGAAGTTGACGAGTTTTATATATGCATGACCTTCCGCCTATTCAAATTATATATATATGTATATATATATATATATATATATATATATATATATATATATATATATATATATATATATATATACATATATATATTCAGGGTGTCCCGTAAATGTCTAGTCATATTATGGGAGATGATAGAGGACCCTTAGGGGAACGAAAAATATTCTGTGACGATTTTCCGAATTCTCACACATAAGGGAGAAAATGTCATTTTATTGTTTTTTCGAGACAGGCGAGCTTCTTAGAAGAATAATCGTTGTAGCTCCGTCCCAGGTGGTTCTACTAGAAATTAAGTTAAACCAATCGAAAGCTGAGTAAATTTACTATAAGAGTAGTTGGGAGTAAACACAATAATGAATGAATTTATGTATTTCTATCTTACCAAAAGAAAGATATTCTAAATTTCCTGACCTTTTCTTCATGTTTCTTACCAGCGTTACTCTTCAATGGGCAGGATCTGAGATTTCCGGGTTTCAGAAAAACTTCCTCATTTAACCAGCTTTCCATTCATGTATCACAAGCCTGTGTTATTGAAGTATGTGAACGATTTAGGAACAATAGTTTTAATAAAAACGTGGATCTGTGAAAAGAAAATTAAATTTTTTTTCTTCAGTTTATTCAAAAAGCTTAAAAGAAATATTTATTTTTGTAAATATTTACTTAAATATTAAGTAAATATTTACTTAAAACAATAAAAAATTCCATATACCACGTCATGAAACGTGGTATATAGCGTTCAATTAGCAAATGATTGAACGAGTTCGTTAACCACCAAGATCGGTACCGGGAGGTGGGGTTTACCCCGGACCCAAAACACTAATTGGGCCATGCCAGCCGTAGTTTTTGTTATATTTCAACGAAACTCGGAATTCGTGGTGGTAATCAACAGAGAAAAATGAGTTGTAAAAATAAACTAAATCGGGTTATTTGGAGGGGGGGTTTACTCCGGACATAAAGTACACTAATATACTCATACCGGTCGTAATTTCTGCTGTATTGTATCGAAACGCGGTATACGTCGCACAGTGGTATTTTTTACTGATCTAGCTGGACAAAATTATTTTATCAGGGATTCATATAGAAAATGACTTACTGATCACGAATAACCCTATTTTAGGGGTCGGAAATAAAGTCTTACCGTTGTTTTCTAACTTTTCTGCAAAAAAGGCCGTTTTTTATTACGTTTTAAGTGTTAATCAAATTTTTTATTTTTGTGCTTTTTTTTTATAAATTTTTTAACTGTTTTAAATGCAACAACAACAAAAAGCTTCAAGAGTAGGTATTACCAATAATAATAATAATTGAAAAAAAATACATCGAAAATAATAATTGAAAACACAACAATAGAACAAAACTAATAAATCATTCTTGGTGAAGTAAGGTTTCATTCAACAAATTAATTATTTCACTTGTGAAGGAATGAAACTCTTCTTTATGTCAACGAATTCCCGCACTCATACTAGAAATATACGGATCGCTCGAGTATATATGAAATACGTCTCCAATATTCGATAGCCCCACCAATATTCGCTACTGGCAGATATACTTAAATCTTCTTCTGCATCTGATTGAGTATCGTAATCCAAACCTTTCCGCCATTCACTGAAACCTTTCTCAATAACACTTTTTGTACGGTTTACTGTTTGCCACTTATCACGTAAATGTCTTAAGAATGTCTCCATTTTTTTCTGGTAATTGAAATTGTTGGTGTACATTTTTTATACTTCCTGTTTTTTTTTGGACTTTGTAAGATCCTAACTTCGAAAAGTTCCCTTTTCGATAATAGCATTGTTTTCAGAAAATCAGTTATCATTTTTAAATTGGCAGATTCTGGCAGCTGATTCTTGCTTTTCCAAGTCAATACTTAATTGACACATAAGAAAAAATTATAACTAAGCCGGACGAGGCCGGACAGCAATAGTTCTGAACCTTAATCACTTACCAATAAGGGTATTACAAATCGCATCGCGTAAAGCAAACATTAATGGTAATTTATTATGATAAATAATGAAAGACGATCATACTTACCTTTCTGAAACCAGAAATAAATTTGTAGTACTGACAAATCATTTTTGTAACTGCAGTATTCATTCAAAGATGAAGTAATAAAGTTTGCAGCATGAAATACCCTAATATAAACAATCCGTAATCCCTAAATGTAGACGTATTTGAGCCGACTTATTCTTGTTTGTAATCTATATACTATCGAGGAAAATACTGCAAGGTCCAATTAAAGATTTGTTGAGCAGAACTATTATTTATATAGGTTATTTACAGCAAATTATTTAGTAATGTAGTCCACACTACAAAAATTCTGAGAAAAGTGCTTAGTTATGCAGCTCCTGCGTGACGGACTTTTTCGTGAATGGGTAATGCCGATCTCAGTACTACCGTTTCACATCATTGGGTCGACGATATATGCGCATTTATTGTAGGTAGGAAACGCACTAAATGTCCGCTTTGCAACCCACAATAAATATTGGTAGAGACAAGAAGGGCATGAATAATGCTTATAGCAACACCAGCCTTATGCACGCAGTCATAACGAGTCCCGGGGTGAGTGAACCATTCCCTAACGGCACTTTGATGCGAGCCGGCGTTGGTCCGGTCAGATCAAACAGACGCCACAGAAGTAGAAAGCAGAGGCCATAGGAAGAGTCGAGAACTAATTGAAACCGACCACAATAGTTCAAATATTTATGTTTGGAAATGAGGAGAAGGGGTGGGAGACGGTTATACATAGTTTGCGCCCGAAGGGACAAACATGTCAGTGTCCTCGGCAAACGGTGATTCGCTACCCGCTCCCTGTTTGACTGTCCTTCCTGTTTGCCCGAAGGCCCTACCAACTAATGAGCTCCAATCAGACCTTCTCGCTATCAGTTTCTAGGTATTGTGACAAATGACAAAATCAAATATCTTATTTTAAACAAAAAAAAATAATTTCAGAGTGGGCTTAGATCTAACTGTTGTACTACTGGCTTAAATTAACACATTGAGCAGTTATTTAAGAATTTAATTATTTCAAACTTACTCATTTATTTTTTTCCTTTATGGAGGGTGTTGGTTCAGAAATACAGAATCCTTTAAAATAATTGTACTTTTTTTTTTGTTTTGTTTTGTTGTTAAAGTTCCCTAAGGCCTTTCCTTGAGAATAATTATTCTTGTTGGGTTCCTACTTGCATTGTTTGTACACATTGTATTCCATGCGTCAGTATACTCAGTTAAGTGATTGACGCTTTAATAACACTACTTGCACACACAACTATCAACTCAATCATTGCTTGTAGGAGATGTGAATGCAGAATGTAAAACATGGCATTCTACTATGCTCACTTACACCATATAACATACTTTTATATACAAACTGATTTGTTTCGTAACATTGATTTACACATTTGATTAAGATTTGCTCTCAAAAATGTTACCAGAAAACAAACATTAATGATTGTAGTAGACATCGAAATACAACATTAACACGTTTGTTCAGACAAGTGAATCGCCGAAATCCATCTGTAAATGAATAAATAATATCCTTCCAGAGCATATAGGGAGTATAGCACGTAAATGATAATCCTTGAGGGGATGAAAATAGACAAAAAATGTAGTTCAACACCACCAACTACACATTTCTATCTCACTCCGTTCCAGAGATAATCGTTCTAATGGTTCTAATGAAAAAAAAAAACGTTATTCCAATGTTCCCTGCTTATATACATTTCTTTTCACTCGGTTCCAGAGATATGTCGTTCTAATGAAAAAAAAAACGTTATTCCAATGTTCCCTGCTTATACACATTTCTTTTTCACTCCCTTCCAGAGATATGTCGTTCTAATGGTTCTAATGAAAAAAAAAAACGTAATTCCAATGTTCCCTGCTTATAGACATTTCTATCTCACTCCGTTCCAGAGATATGTCGTTCTAATGGTTCTAATGAAAAAAAAACGTTATTCCAATGTTCCCTGCTTATACACATTTCTTTTTCACTCCGTTCCAGAGATATGTCGTTCTAATGCTTCTAATGAAAAAAAAACGTTATTCCAATGTTCCCTGCTTATACACATTTCCATCTCACTCCGTTCCAGAGATATGTCGTTCTAATGGTTCTAAAGAAAAACAAACCTTATTCCAATGTTCCCTGCTTATACGCATTTCCATCTCACTCCGTTCCAGAGATATGTCGTTCTAATGGTTCTAAAGAAAAACAAACGTTATTCCAATGGTCCCTGCTTATAGACATTTCCATCTCACTCCGTTCCAGAGATATGTCGTTCTAATGGTTCTAAAGAAAAACAAACCTTATTCCAATGTTCCCTGCTTATACGCATTTCCATCTCACTCCGTTCCAGAGATATGTCGTTCTAATGGTTCTAAAGAAAAACAAACGTTATTCCAATGTTCTCTGCTTATACACATTTCTATCTCACTCCGTTCCAGAGATATGTCGTTCTAATGGTTCTAAAGAAAAACAAACGTTATTCCAATGTTCTCTGCTTATACACATTGCTATCTCACTCCGTTCCAGAGATATGTCGTTCTAATGGTTCTAAAGAAAAACAAACGTTATTCCAATGTTCCCTGCTTATACACATTTCTATCTCACTCCATTCCAGAGATATGTCGTTCTAATGGTTCTAATAAAAAAAACCTTATTCCAATGTTCCCTGCTTATACACATTTCTTCTTTTTTTTTCCAACGATTCATTACATTTTTTTAAATCAGCATTAAATTTGTTATAAGGCTAATGCATATTCAATGTTCACAAATACCTCATTCTAACCGTAATATCAATTCAAAAAGTAGAAATTAATAAAAGCTTCTGGTTAGTGTCAACTTTTCGTAAAACACTACTCTTCCAAACAAATCCTACAGACGGCCGAATCTCACAAAAGTTAATCAGCTTTCCAACGGTATACTCAGAACTGAAATTATCTCCCAATTTCATAATGTAATTGGAATTCCAGAGAGAAAAAACATCAAATAAATAAAAGTAATATTCCGGTTTTTTTTCTTTGTGATATTAAACAAAAAAAAAAATGCAAATTATTCTTGAAAAAATTGATATTGAGTTACTGTGGTAAGTCTTGAAAAAAAAGATAAAAAAAAATCGAAAATTTTTAACTTTCTTACAACTGGCCTCCTTACAGAACACACTGACGACACCTGGTCACATCACTAAATTGGACTCCTTGGAATCTCATGACGGTTAGATCTTATTTCAACAAATGGTTCGCAAATGCTTGTGATCGGGTGGCTTATGTCCTAAATGGACACTTTGTATACATTCAACTTAAGCCAACCCCACGCCTAAAAATTAATCTTACTAATTATAAGCATTTGATTAGGATCCATTTTCATGTTTTAAAAATACAGTTCGTTAAGGCAGGTGACCTAGAGATTGCAGATATAATGTTATCTTCATGGTTTTTTGAATATTGGCAGCCATAATAATAATCGACATTATCTTCTGATTTTTTTTTTTTTCTACAATACGTTCAGACAAAATGTTCAAAACAGGCCCTGAACAGCAGTACCCGGCAGCCCCCCCATGTTGCCGAGCTGGTTGTTATCATATTCATTTAGCGTCAAAAGGATTTATTTCAGAGCAAGAAACTTAAGCAATCCGTTCATGAAGTAATTTAAAATGGTTTTTACGCATAAAAATAAAAATGTCATCTCTTACCTTGTATACCGGTTCATGCCTCTGCTTCCTGCTTGGAAAACCTCTCACTTCTTTCACCAAAGTTTTTCACCCGAGGGACAACCTTTGGTTATGTTGTTATAAGATATTGATTTATTTATAGTCGACTATACTTTTTATCTCTGTTTGTTAGTATTTTGTAATAATCTGTTTATTAATTAATAATATATTTTTTTTCCTTTTAGCGCGGTTCCTCCCTCCCCCATAGGGAGGAACCCCGCTTATGAGGTAGATAAAATGAAACAATCCGGAAGTGCCGACTAGAAAATGTCGCGTTTCAGAACCCCTAGAGACCGAAAATAACGGTGGTTAAAATTTGTATATATATATATATGTGTATATATTTATTTATATATATATACATATATATATATATATATATATATATATATATATATATATTTATATTTGTCTGTTCGCGGATTTCTGGCCTCCCTAATGGTCCGATTTTGATGAAATTTGGTACAAAAATCGGTCGCCCGATTTGAAAGGTCAAGTTCGTTAACCAACAAAATCCGCCCACTGGAAGATGGCGTTTGGGGCGAAATTCGCGCAAAAAAAATCGTAGCGCTTACGTTTTTGAGTTCATAAGCTTGTATGTACTCGTTTTATAGGCTTCTTTGGCTAGAAAAACGAATGAAACCATTTTCAAGGCGATAGCTTTAACCGATTTTGAGAAAATTGGAAAAATAGTTTTTGAATGCCGTTTTTGGTTTGGGTACTTAGAATCATGGGATTCAGTTGAAACATTTTCTGCATGTTTTACTATCATTAAAACTAATATGTTGAAATTTTGGTTACGTTTGGAGTTAAGGAAGGGTTAGAATAAAATATTTTATTAACAAACATAAAAAGTTTTGGTAACTTTGTATATTTTCCTTAATATCTCGAAAAAGATTGAGAATCTTGGTGAACAAAAGAATACCATTAGAAAGCTTACTAAATGCTCTACAAAAAAGGTTCTGATGAAAGTTTTGATTAGGCGATGTCAATCGGAGAAATAAGTGCATAAAACATTAAAGTAATTGATTTTGCTTATTTGAACTGTTCTTTTTGTCTGTTTTTATTCCTTGTTATTTTTTAATTGCTTATAGTTGGATAATGTATTTTACAATAAAACAGATTAGGCAAAATAAGAAAAACAATTCATTGTTAGAAATATAGCTTGCCAAGAGAAAAAGATTCGATGATTCTTTTGAATATTTTCAATTGCCTTTATGCTGTTGTTTTTTTTATTTTATTTTTTAATTGATTTTATCTGTAGAATTATTACTATAGTAAAAGAACACTGGAATATGTGAAAATTTTTGATATTTTCCAATTCATTGAAACGTATGAAATGAAGTATCGGTAGAAGAGGTTTCTAGGGTCTTGCGGACCCGACCCCAGGTAAAACCCTTTGAACAAAGGCCGAGGAAAAAATTATCTGTTTCTACTCTATGCTTTTCAAATGAGAATAGGGATATGAACAGGATCCGGGGTCTCCCGTGGTCTAATGGCTAGCGCCTTGGATTCATAAGCGGGAGATGGTGGGTTCGAGTCCCAACCTCCGGCAGGAATTTTATCATCCCACGGCTCGCTGGTAAAATTCCTCGCTACACCCTGGATGTCGGCGCTAATGACCAAGATGTAGATGCACCGTAAAAAAAAAAAAAAAAAAAAAAAAAAAAAAAAAAAAAAAAAAAAATGAACTGGAACCGCGCTAAGATGACGCAGTTCCTGCAAGTCGGACTTTTTTTACGGTGCTTCAACATCTGGGCCATTAGCGCCAACATCCAGGGTGCAGCCAGGAATTTTCCCAAAGAGCCGTGGGATGAGAAAATTCTTGCCGCCGCACAATGTAACAAAGTAGTGGAGATTATGGACAAAAATCATTAACCACTAGTTATTTTCAAATAAGCATTTTTATTAACTGAAATCAACTCAAAACAAAGTAACAATAGTATAATAATGCATACTATACGGCTATAATAATATTAATTGTGATATTCATAGAAATAATAATATTATTAATAACAATATTATAAAATATATTATAATTGTATATAGTAATAGCATAGTAGTAAATTATATTGTAGTAATATTACCATAGAATAATAATACTTTACCATTTTCTATGATAAAAATTAATAACAAGTTCTTCTATGTTGATATATTGCTTCAACCAATATTTATATAAGAGTTTTTTCCTCTGCGGTGAACACGTACCCACATTTTTTACATATAATATAGGACTAAACTATCAGTTTTTTTAGTATTGCTTAATATTTCTTTAGGAGGATCCTGCAGATTAAATTGAATCATTTGCCCAAGGATTAATACCGTCTTCTTGGATTTATCCACATTTTTTTTTCAAATTTGGAGGAAAAAATGATAATGGATCTAATAATAAAAATCGTTGGAATCGGCAAATTTCGGCAAACTAAATTGTCGTCAGTACATTATACTTGAGGTAAACTTTAACCTCTAAAAAACTTGAGATGAAGTTTTTTTGATATGGTCTTTCAATGTTTTGTACTTAAAAAAAATTTCAAAGATCAATGAAGAATAATTCAGGATAAATAATAAGGGAGTAATTACCCAAAATCAATTATATCAGATGAAAAAGGAATAGTTTTGACGTAATTTCCTTCGGATGACTTAATAAAAACACTGCCCTATCTTCAACGGCAGAGGTTCAAACTGATTGTTGCTATAAAGCAGGTTTTAAAGACTTTGCCTTGTTTATAATACTGCTAATGTGTTTGTTGATCAAAATAAAACTAATATTTATTAGTTTTATACGATTTTAATTCCTTGAATAGTTTCTAAACTTAGCTTGAGGATTAAGAATTAAATATAAGAAAACAAAAATTTAGGTTTTTGTCCATTGGACGTTACACTGTGCGCCGCAATGTGGGAAAAAATCCCCTTTTAGGGCGACAAAATGATTTTTTTGTGTTTTTCAATATTTTTGAGGTCACTGAGTTAGGGAAAAATATTTTAAAAAATCGTTGACCCATAGTTTTTAGTATATCCAACAAACAAATGTTGTAGATACACAAATGTTTTGACATAATAGATAAAAATTGGGAAAACATTTTGTAAATCTATGGAACATTTAAGTAGTACCTTTTTACATCTATTATTTACATAAACATAATACATATATTCATAAAAAATAATACATAGGCTATAATCCGAAAATAAATAACAAAAATAGACTAACAACTTGAAGAAAAAAGTAATTCTACTGACTTGTTTTTTTTTTTTGTTTTTTTTTAATAACGAATATATACCATTATATTATGCACTAAAAACGAAATATCCACCGATCATCGTCTGATTCAATACTGCTACATCCTTCAGCATTTTATTTTGACAAGTCAGTATCGTCTGCCTCATTTTCTAATGACAGTTCTTGAAGTGAATCATGTGGTAAACTACACTTCAATAGGCTAATTACATATACATGGGTAACATGAAATTTAAATAAACACGTACAGTTTCAGTTCAAAAAATGGAAAAGTAATTACAAGAACAAAACTGCAATAAACACTGGGAAAAATGTTCCCTTTCTTAGAGTCCGATTAATATTCCCTTCCGTCGCCTGTTGATGATCCAAGAAAGTAAATATTTACATTTTACCTTAATCCTACTAATACTAGACAGTATTTAGTAAGTGATTTGTAAAATATTGTTTTGTATTTTGTCCACCTAAAAGGTGATTTTCACCCACTGTCTTTCACCGCGGATTCTTCAGCTTCTATCTGACTGCCTAAACTAAATTTAAATTAGCATTAAAAGGGGGAAGAAGGGGGAGCTGAAAGGCTCAAGACAGTAAAGTAGAAGCTTAAGGCTTATCGAAAAAAAATATTTGGAAGTGGAATTTTTTTTTAAACCTTGCTCAAACTTGAGTAATCAACAAAATATGAACAATCTAGTAATAATTTCATTAATTTTTTTTTCTTTGATATGCATTTCTGTTATTAGATATATACGTATTATGTATTTATAAAGAACAAACCACTAGGTAATAAATTTATTGTGAAAAGAATTTATAAAATTTGCACACAATTTTTAAAAAACACCTTACAAAGACCGTAGTTGGAACAAGACTAAGCAGAGGAAGAGCAAGTGACTAGCAATGGTTGTTCTGTTTTCAATGAATAGAAGACTTGTGCACGTTTTGACACGTAGATTGACTTTCTACGACGGCATCACATTTTCGACTTTTGTCGCCGTAAAGTAGTCGTTTTGCCCAGTGTGCGCCGGTGGGGATCGAACCCACCATCTCCCGCTTATGAATCTATGGCGCTAGTCACTAGACCACGGGAGACCCCAATAATATAGTTATTAATAGTTTGTAAACACACAAACCTTTGTATATCCCGATGCTCTAAAAACAAAGTACGTAAATATATATATATATATATATATATATATATATACATATATATATATATATATATATATATATATATATATATATATATATTTACGTATTTACGTATATATTTCTCCTGGACTTATGTACGGCAAATTCTTGAATCTTAGATCACTCTATTAAAGGGAAAGTATTCCATTATCAAAAGGTCAAATCTGCCGAAATTTTGACTGTCCAAAAAAAAAGAAGTTATGAATAAATGCTATTTCACTCTGAAAAGTGGTGATTTTCACATTCCATACTTTGCATTTGTAGCGACGATATATATATATATATATATATATATATATATATATATATATATATATTATGGTAGGAGGGAAATCCATCATGTACACCTGGCAAGGAGAAAACCAGATAGTGTCGGACTCCAACCGACTAAAAACCTCCCCCCCCCCCCTTGTTATTCGCGATCATGATGGAAACCGCTTACGCATTACTTCATCACGATAGCTGTCTAAATATATATATATATATATATATATTTATATATATATATATATATATATATATATATATATATACATGCTTTGTTTTAGAGCATAAATTTAAGTACAGGTTGTAACAAATAAAAGTATGAATCTTTCAGGATGCTCGACCTCAAGTGCAACAAAAAAAGTTCACATAAAGTATGGTTCAATTCCCAACAGAAACAGAATAATTCAAATTTCGTATTTTATTATTTTTTTTTTATCTCAATCCCCGAAACCCGTTTGTGTCAATAAAATCCTAACAAGCCATCGTAAAGTAGATAACATTTTCTATGAGAAACTAAGATTTGTAATTTATATATGTTATTATGTTCAAGGGCTTCCTTGGCATTTCCATAAACCAAATTCAAGTTATTCTATTGTATAAGGCATTGAACCATACTTCGTACATCACATTTTGTTGCATCAAGTATCACCTCCTGAAAGGTTGATACTATTTTCCGTTACACAATGTATATATAAGAAAACATTATTTTTAATTATTGTTGATAAGAGAACAGAATACTTGAGTATACTCTGAAGCCATATTAGTAGAGGAAACAAGAGTTTTAAGCTGCCAAGGTGGATGTGTAATCCAATGAAAAGTTGCCGAGGTTGATTAAAGGGGCTAGCGAGAACCTGAAGCCAGCCTATGCGTCTCGCATTTTCTTCTCAAATTCATCTTATACAGGATTCATCTTTTTCTCAGCCTACGTTGAATTATTAATTAAATTCTTCCTATGTAATTAATATTCTCAACTTTTAATAATATTAGCTCCGGGTTGTTGATCAACTCTAATTGAACACATTAATCCAGGCAATTATTTATTTCTTACTCTATCCTCATGTATTTGGAAAGTTTAAATTTAACATATTTTGTTATTTATGGTATCAAATTGTTTATACAGTAAGGTGAAGGCAATTACTAATTCTAATTTTCATTGACAATGAACAATTATTATTTTTTTTCTTGTTTGTATTTTTTTTTTTTTTTTTGTAGCAAATAATGTGAAGTAGTCCTTGCGAGGCTAAGAGTCGGCCATACACGCATAACCCATGAGTGTACCTGATGACAAAGACTGACAAACCAAAATGTAAACATTGTAACACAGACCTTACTGTAAAACATATATTAACAGACTGTCGGTTACGGACTAACTTGGACATTCCACATGACGTGACAGATATACTTTCTGAAGGCAGTCAATATATTGATACAATACTGACCTATTTGAAAAACAATAACATTTTCGACAAAATATAGACTTCACATACAACCTGGGGCAAATGGTCACATAATCCTAAGAATTCCAATTCACTTCTTCTTACAATAAAATCACAGCGATACAGAATGATTTATGCTTTACATTTTATTACCATCTCCTATTAATAACAACATATTTCAGTGTTTATTTTATTTCTTTTTTTATAGATATATAGGTATATAGTTATTTATTTTATTTCTCATTTATTTTCAACCTATTTGTTTTAAATCTATCCAACTTAACATACCTACTCACATGGATGATTTTTTGGAGTGGCATCGATTGTTGCAGCACCTACATCGGCCCACACTGAGGATTATATGCTTTTCGCCATAGAGGCTGAGCATTAACAAAATAAATAAAATAATGTGAAATAGAAATATACTCTCTACTAAATAATTTCTTATTAGGTCTGAGTCATTTCAAGGGGGCAAAGTTTGCTCAGTAGTAGATCACTTGACTAATATGCTGGAGGACCTGAGTTCAAATCTCGAGCAAGCACTAAAGATTTTATCTTCTATCTTCTTCGGCCTCCCCGACCGTCCTTAGGCCAACCAAGCCTATAATTAATTTATTAATGCGTACCTCCAATGGAGAAAATCTGGCGTCCGGAGCATACCACTGACTAAACTATCTCCCTAGTGTGCATATTTTTTCAATCAGGTTTATGAATCAGTATTCTATAGTGTAAACATTCGCCTTTGCTATCCTGAAGCATTTTCGGAAATTCAACTTCGATTTCCCAACATCCGGATATCGTGATTCGCTCTTTCTCTTCCAAGCTCCTGAAATTAACAGAAGATTTTATTTTATTTTTTTTTTAATGGAAAACCAACATTATTTTTACAATATTATAAATAACATAGCTACCCTTGACACCCTTGCTAACTTAGTGAACAAATATGTGTGGATATTAACATGGTTACTCCAAAACTGACCAATGACTGTATGAAAAGGTTCAATTAGTCCAAGTCTACCATAAACTATGGCTGTATTGCTTATTATCCAGTCTAAGTACAAACAAATTTCTCAACAGAAATATACAAAGATGGGTGCCTTCACGTCGAGTTATTCAGATAGTCTGCATGTTCATGCGGGAGAAACATTGGAATATAGGCATTTAGTATTAAAGGTTCTTCTAACATCGAAAGCTCTTCATACTCCTTGTGGACTCAAATAATTCAATGGATGAGCATTGAATAACTTCTCACAATGTCGTCGAAAAAACGACATTGTTTTTTCCTTCAGCTTTGACAATGAATAAGCACTTACACCCACCTTCTTCGAGTGTTTAACTTAAATCTTGAAAACGTTGTCTAAACCTTCAGTTTGGACATTAACTACTAACACACTGATTGAAAAACATGAGACAATTCATTAATGGGGGGGGGGGGTTTCTACTAATATTTTTGGCGGGGAAGTATGAAAGTCTTTTTTCTTTTCTTTTTTTAGCGCGTTTTCTCTCTCGACATTCGAAGCAAACCACTTTACTTGATTATAAATTGAATTTCTCGTTAAGATAGGTTCGTATTAAGCCCAGACTATCTGGCTCAAGTCCATTGTGTACTATTGACTATTTGCCTCGGCTAGTATTACAGGAGAGCTGCCTATACTAGTACTGATTACACTACATGAATAGCCTATTGATACAATTGGAGTAGCCCTTAAGGTGGAATTGGCTTCATTAAGGAGGCCCTCTGATCTCCTCAGTCTGCATATTGCACATTGCATATATAGCTTAGATTGCTAATGTTAGAGCCATTAAATTATAGGTGTAGAGGCTATATATATACATATATATATATATATATATATATATATATATATATATATATATATATATATAGTCCTTAGTTTTCTATATTCCTTAGTTCAATAGATTAAGACCTAAATGTCACAGTTATCAAAATCACCAAAAGAAATTATGTATCGATAATGACACGGCTTGAGGATAGAATTTTAGGTATTATTATAGGTATTAGGACATAAATTACTTCGTTTTTATTTGGATTTAGAAAAGCATATTTTGTTGGAGAAGTACCCTGAAGAGGTGCGAACGAAGCACGAAATATGTCGTTTTGTTAGGTATTTATACAAAGTAGAGTAAACTTCCTTTAATCCGGCACGTTCGGGACTTGAAGCATACCGGATTATCAATTATTCCGGATTTTCGGACGCATGTCGAAAAAAATGGTTATATGTGAAAAAAAAACGGAATGTAGACTATAAGACTAGTACCTGTACATATTTAATGTAAAATTACTAATAAAATATAATTGCACGCTGTTAGAATTATACTGTCTCAGTCGAAAGCTATAAACTCAACTGGCAACCATTACGTATTTGATCATGAGAGGGTTTCTGGAAATTTTTTTACGACTCCATCGGGCACCACGGTGTTTTTTGGGTGGGGATTTCACGGATTTGATGCATAAGATCTGAGGAGGCCCACTTTTAATGTTAGGCCTTGGCACCCCTGCCGTGCCTGACCATAGGATGCCGGATTAGGGGAAGTTTACTGTATTTTATTTCCCAATTAATTTTTAGCTTACAAAATGTGTATATACCATTGATAAACTTCTTAATTCTATTTACAACGTTCATTGATATTTAAGATTTATTTACACACACTAAATTAATATTAGACTATATAAACGGTTTATAATTGCGTAAAATGAATCGCCTTACTTGCAAATAAACAAATACATTTTATATTTATTTTATGTATTCCTCGCATGAAGATTATTTTCTTTCTAACCCCTCTTTATAATAGAATGGAACGTGGTTTTGTGCCTGTGAATTGCACCTTCCACCCTTGTTTATCCTTGTTGATCATCGGCAACCGGTGTAGGTATCCAATGCGGTATGGCCAGTGGCCCTTCATTCGTTATTATTGTATTTATAGTTATAAGGAGTGATATTATACTTTAAATTTTATCATGGCAGCGCCTCAAATATCATCCGTTTTTTGAAGGTTCATCAGGCCATGGAAAACAAAGGTCAACCTTCACTTATTTTAATGTTATATACGCCTAAAAATCGCTTTGCAAGATCAAAGATCTATTTGCTTTTCCTCAGAACATTGATTTCTTGATGGGACCCAGACAATATTGAAATGGAAGAATGGGTTAAGCCGTAGAAGGCTATAAAAAAAGTGATTATAAATGTTGGATCATCAATTCTAATGCGGGAGATGAGGTTCGAGTCCCGCTCGTTGAAGGGACTTTCTCTTTCAGGGCGCGTTGCAAAACTTGACGGCTGCGCCATGGATGTTGGTGCTAATGGCCCGGATGACGGTGTGCCGTAACAAAAAACCTTTAATTTGGCGCGTGCACTAATTGTTTAGGAACTGTATTATCATACTTTTGAAGTTGTGAAGGCTACCCCAATCCCTCTAAAAGTGTCTCTAAGTATACTTGTGGGAATCGCATACCTGATACCTGATAGAGAAGGCGAAGCTAAGAAGTAACAAAACCACAAGCACTAGATCATTCCGTAGAAGTACTTATAAGCCGCAGAAGCCGGCGGCAAACTTGTTTATGTCCCTGCTTGTTTTTGCCAGGATTAAACCTCAAATCCCTTAATTACACTAGGAAAGCGCTTCATGGTATTATTAAATTAGTTTATTTCTGGCCGCCAAGTGCATTAGGATTAGGGTGTCGGGTGAGGAGGCCACGCATACTACCGCCGACTCCAAATCTAGGCTTCAGTACGGGAGGCCTAATTGTTTCCAGCAAATTAATATTCCAAAGGAAGCCATTCCAGGCTGGAAAACGTTCGTTCTGGAGTTGCGGGGGAGCCTACCCGGGGGAATTTATTGGTTGCGTCGAACTCTTATACAAGTGCTTAGCGGGGCTCTCTTCAACCACTTCCCAACTGCAATCCAGTACTTCCTAAGGCTTGGCTAATACTCCCTTCGTGGAAACGGGGGTGGATTACCTTACCAACCTTATCGATCCAAAGATATTCCCTACAAAATACAACTTGATTAAAATACCCACAAAAGTTCACTTTTAAATATCAAAAGATAGATAATAAGATCCAAGGTATATGTTATTCAGACACAGCAAGTGCAAAAAAGAAATCGAACGCTCAGGAGTTCACTAAATATTTTTACATTGGAAGAAAAAAAAACTCTACAAAATATGACATAGTTACGCTTGTTTATATGTGATAAATTAGTTCAAAAAATATCCTCATAAAAATTAAACAGAAAATCTGTGTGTTTTTATTGGACCTTTTTTTTTTGTTTTTTATTACTGATCAGCACTCTTGCAAATATTTACAGCAAGCTTCTTCAGATGGAAGAACAAAAATAAGCGACCATCGTATTAAATACACACATACTACTTTCAGCCTATCTGTGAGTATTTATCACAGTATAAGAATAATTTTAATTGTTATATAGGGTATAGATAACAACTTAATATCCTTGTTGCATTAACAAATTTTGAAATATTTGATCTCACTATTCGGTAATTAGTAAAAGAACAATTGTTTCGTCTTAATATAACACAAATTCTCTATTTAAGAAAGTATTTAATGAAGAAATGAAAATTACTTTGTTAATTACATAAAGTTACTTGTGTTGTATCTTTCTCACATTAACAAAGGACATTAACCCCTTTAGGTGCGTTGCTAAAACTGTAGCCACCTCAATGTTTATATTTGACGCACAAGTTGAATGTGTGAAAAGAGGGCTTTTGGCGGGCTAATACCTTCTAAGAGCGGTTTTATCTATTAGCCAGTATTCAAGTTACCTCCTTATACCTGGTTAAAGTTGCTCTGTGACTCCCAGACGGTGTCACAGTTTCATGAATTTTCAGTTTAGCATTAAATTCAAGTTTTAATATTATTCAAGTTTTTTAATTATTATGGATTTTCCTTCGAGTCAACATACTATTTTTGTGATCAAGTTGCTCTTTAGCCCTTAAGTAGGAGGTTGCTTACCCGAACGTAAATAGTGAGGTTGGATGCTCAAAACACCCCAATAAAAAATGGCAAAAAGAAAGGGAGTTTTAAAATTAGTATATATTTTATTATTTCTTTTTTTAAACCCATAACCAATATTAAATAACCGAGTAATTAATTGAAATGATCAAATATGCTGTTTTTTTTTTTGTTAAATAATACAATTTTTAGGCGCTAATGGTCTAGTTGTCGAAGCGCCGTAAAAAAATAAATAAATAAATTAAAACATAAAACATTTTTATAGATTTCTTCATTTGTAATAGTGTTTTTAAACATTTATCAAAAATATGACTTCGTTAAATAATATTAAATTCTGAATCAAGTTAAAATTTATTATTAGGGGATAGAAGAAGACAAAACAAGTATTTAATTTAAAATATATTTTTGCAAAGTATACAATTTGTTTCTGTAAAATCATTTATTTTAAACCTTCACAACCAATTAGTTTCATGGCATTAAAATGCATAAATGTTTGACAAGTACAAAAAAAAAAAAAAATGTTGTTTTCTTATCTAGACATTGCATTCTGTAGAGTCTTGGACAATGAATACATCCAGCAGAAAGTCTGCTCCGACTTTTGTGCTCGTTGTGGTGACAAAAAAAAACTAAAACGAACAGAGTAAAAAATGTAAGAAATTGATATAAGGCAAATTTGTATATTTTGTACGTAATGGTTTAACTTCAGTTAAAAAAGTATTAATAAAATGAGCTTGTACACGTTATAAAAAAAATAATGTTATTTATACCAGCAGAAAAATTTCTTTTAATCCCGTCACTGTAATAATTGAATAACAATATTACTAATGTAATTGCTTTATAATCAAAAATTAATAAAATTGTGTTTTTGTTATGTATTTGAGAGTACAATATATGGCTTCACCTGTAGCTACGCGTATAACCAGACAGGGTGCCAGTCAGGAGTGCGCTAACTGGAGTGTTAACAAGAATTTTTAAAATTTCCCAGGACCAAGTTGGTAATTTCTACTATTGAAAAACTGTTTATAATGATGCCTAAAATCTCGCTTTTCTTCAAGATTTCATTAAATATGGTGTTTAAATTCTTCACAGAATATTGGCTTTCCATATGGCTTAAAGGAACAGAAACATTATAGAAACACAGTAAGATGACGCAGTTCCTCCATGCTGGACTGTTTTCATGTAATTTCCTTTTAATTCCTCAAGAAATTATAACACAAAAAACTTAACTCATTAACATAAGATTTTTTTTACTGTGAATACTTGACGGTCTGCACTTCGATAAAAGCTCAATGGCTTTTTTAAAGCAGCCAAATTAATTATTAGAAGTCTCATTAAAGTTAAAATCAGATTATAGCAGTAACATGAACTGTATCAGTAACAATAAGAGCGCTACAGTTAATCTCTAACTGAAACAACCAGCTCATTAATGTTCCCACCTGTTTTACGCCTCAATTCGTCGAGTGGACCACTAGTTCAGCTCGATGAATTTATTATGCATTCCATCTAAAATTAAACTGTTTCCACTTGAGAAATAAACTCCACCTGTTCGTTATTCTATTATAGATGCAGGCTTGTAATATTATATTTTTTTTATTATTTTTATTTATTACCATGCTCTACTCCCTGGTGTTGCAATCCAGAAGTGCCATCATGAAAATAACGATGTTTTATCAGCATTCACAAAAGGACTCCATTTTATCGCAAAATGAATAAATTCTTCGGAATATTTTTTATATATATATATGTATATATATATATATATATATATATATATATATATATATATATATATATATATATATCCACAGTAGGCAGATAATTTATGTAACTTCTCATTCATACTTACTTTCCTATGATGCAAATGCACAAAGATTGATATACAAACACAATATATAAATACTCTAAAATCATGCATAAATAATTTAAAATCATGTAATCTAATATTATATGTTTATGTACATATGTATGTACGTGTGTAAATAATAAAAACAAGCTAGTATTAAGCATAAGTAAATGTAAATATACAGACAATAAGGTCGTATAATGCAATGTAATAATGTGCACATAGTGTAAATATATAGACAATAAGGTAATATAATGCAATTAAGTAATATATATATAATGTAAATATATACAAAAAAATAAGGTAATATAATGCAATGTAATAATATATCCCAAAAAAAAAACATAAATGTGAAATAGACGCCAAGTTCCTCCCTCCACAAAGAAACACTCCCTTCCCCAAAAATATCCCCTCCTAAACCCCCCCCCCCAAAACGCCTTACCATCCTACACTCCAAAAAATTAGTATGAGTTAGTGTTTTAAGTGCACCATCTTTTCAACCAAAAATATTTGCCAATACAAGAGATGATACAAGAAAGAAATGTCCAAGTTCATTACTTGGAAGACCTCATAGTTACTTACTAAGAACAGTAAAGACACTTCAACTGACCTTTAAAAACAACAATAAAAATACTTATATCCAGTTACTAAAATATCCTTCCTAAAGTTACTAAAATAACTTTCCTCAAACAGGTATATTATTAAACTTGGCAATGTTTAGTTTTCTCTCTAAAGATAATTTCGGCACAAATAAAACATTGCCAAGTTTATGAATATACCTGGTTGAGGAAAGTTATTTTAGTAACTGGATATAAGTATTTTTATTGTTGTTTTTAAAGGTCAGTTGAAGTGTCTTTAATGTTCTTAGTAAGTAACTATGAGGTCTCACAAGTAATGAACTAGGACATTTCTTTCATGTATCATCTCTTGAATTGGCAAATATTTTTGGTTGAAAAGATGGTGCACTTAAAACACTAACTCATACTAATTTTTTGGAGTGTAGGATGGTAAGGCGTTTTGGGGGGTTTTAGGAGGGGATATTTTTGGGGAAGGGAGTGTTTCTTTGTCGGGGGAGGAACTTGGCCTCTATTTCACATTTATGTTTTTCTTTGGGATCTCATTACTTTTTTCTAAGAATTAATTAAAATTTAGTTGCCGCATACCAACTGGCTTTTGTACTTCATATAAAACCAGGGTCTTTAAATTCTGCATAAAGTTCTCCTTCCTGCTTGATATTTGATACCAATAATCAACCTACATACATCTAATCACTAGCCTAGAAAAGTTAGAAGCTCTTCCAGATGACATTACTCTAGAGGACAAATTGATTACTCTCTTAACTACACTATTTCACTGTAAAACACAGGAACCTTATCCCGAGGATAAAGATCACAATAGGGAAAGTGTAGAACGCCTTCAAGAAAAAGATAAGAACAAAGAACATACATTTTGGGTTTGTGATCCTAAACTTTGGAATTTAGATGGCTCGACTTTGAAAAACTTAGTATCTGCTGTCAAGTATATTATGCAGTTAACCCCTACGACTTTATTTACTACATTTAAGAAAGAAGTCACAACTGTTGATGTTATGATGCGTCGAAATGTTTCTTTAAACATCAAATATAGGTTCTCCTTACCCAGACGATTCATTTGATACCCCTCATGATGGGTTTCAGAAGGAATGATGGCTTTCCGATGGAACAAAAAGTACATAGGTAATATGACACTCCCGTATCAAGACCTACGTGCCAAGTTTGGTCAAAATAGGTCAAACGGTGTGAATTTGTATAAGGAAGAAACATGCAGACAGACAGCTGAAAGACCTTTTTTACCAAGCCTAGTGCATTCCCCGGACCAAGGCCTACCTGTGTGCCAAGTTTGGTCAAAATCGGTCAAACGAAGTGAATTTGTGTAAGGAGCAAACATGCAGACAGACAGCTGATAGACGATTTTGACCTAGCCTATGACACTACCCGGATAAAGACCTACCTATGAACTATGTTTGGTCAAAATCGGTCAAATCGTGTGGATTTGTATAAGGAATAAACAGTTAGATAAACAGCTGATAGACGATTTTGAACTAGCCTATGACACTCCCCGGATCAAAACCGACATGTGTGTCAAATTTTGTCAAATTCGGCCAAACGGTGTGTATTTGTATAAGGAACAAACAGACAGGCAGCTGAAAGACAATTTAACCTAGCCTATGATTCTCCCCGTATCAAGACCCATCTGTGTCCCAAGTTTGGTCAAAATCGGTCAAACGGTACGGATTTGTATAAGGAACAAACATACAGACAGACAGCTAGTATAAGATTTTGACCGAGCCTATATGCGTCTAATTGTTTCTTAAAACATCAAATATAGGTTCTTCATGCCGAGACGATTCATTCGATACCCCACATCATGGGTTTCGGACAGAATGACGGGTTTCCGAAGGAAGTACAAAACTGGCACGCCCCCGCCCCGGAAGTGGAGTCAAACACAACTTTTCAGGATTTTTCGATTTTTTCCTTTAATAACGTCTTCATATCTATCATCATGCAAAATTTCAAGTCTCTAGCATCATTGGAAGTGCCTAATAATTTTGATGAGTTAGTGAGTGAGTGAGTCCTATAAATCCCGATTTTCGATCGCTTATATCTTAGAAACTATTCGATGTAGAATTATGAAAATTACCAGTTTTACTCACATCTAGTAGTATAATACCTGTGTAAAATTTCATAATTTTATCTTTACCTGGTTGAAAGTTATGAGAGGGTACAAATCGGCTCTAAGACCTCTTGTAATATACACACAGCATGCTTAGGCCGGAACATGTCCTGGTGCACTACCGTGCGCCTAGATATATAATATAAATACATAAAAAATAAGGTAATATAATGCAATGTAATAATATATACATAATATAAATACATAAACAATAAGGTAATATAATGCAATGTAATAATATATACATAATATAAATATATAGGCAATAAGGTAATATAATATTCTGTAATAACTATATAAAATGTAAGATGTACATCGCCATTAAGTGGAACACCCACAAATAAATAATAATAATAATAAATAATAGTTATGTTATTTTTAATTGGCTGTTTTGGTTAATTGAATTTAACAGTAAAAGGAATATTTTTGCAAAACAAGATGAGAAGATGAGATTCTAAGGAAGAACCTTGAGAAAGAGGATAGAGTAATTTCTGCTTAGGATACTGTCAGTCAGATTTCTGTTATGGCACCTAAAATCTTACTTTTCTTGGAGATTTCATATTTATTTTTCACGAATGATTAAAAATGTTGCTATTAATTTACTAATGGCATTAGAGATAAGAACGAAAACGCGATATGATTACGCAGTTCCTGCGAGTCGGACTTTTAAATCTTGTAATTTCCGCTAAAACATGTTATGTGTTCAAGCATTAAATATAGTGAGTAAACACCCGTGAGAGATTATGGGTCACTAGAAACAGGCAGGTAGCGCAACGCCCGTTTAAAGGGGCGAAAGGAAGTTGTCCAACGTGCTTTAGACATCTTGGAAACGGAATGCGATCTATATTCTTTATTATTCCTTCGGCTCTTTCGTCCACTCGGGCTCCTATTCCTAGCTCTTTCCAGAAGATTACGAGAATCATTGCGAGAAATTTTAATTCCGTTAAGTATCTCTTTGTATGGAGCACTCTCTTTGGATATTGCAGCTCGTGTGACTCAATGAACTAGACTTATCCCACTCCACAAAACGGATTGCACAATGTAACAAAAACTTCGAGAAATAAAACTTATGCCGCTTAAGAATTGGCCATTCCCGAGTGACACACTCTCATTTCATGACGAGACAGGAGAGACCGACATGTTCACAGTGTAACATGAAGCAAATTCTGACTGAATGTTTACAGCGACAAAACTACAACTTACCTTACAATATGATTGAATTACTCGGTGAATGAAGCAAATATATAGATAAAATTACAAAAATAAGCTTAGATTATATTTCTCATAGGACATTTTAGTTATTCGAGCATTTTAACAATTACTGCTCTATTATTCAGAAAAAATATGTGTGCGTATATATGCGTAGTCATATATATATATATATATATATATATATATATATATATATATATATATATATATATATATGGCACGAAACAATGCAAATTAAATTTAAACCTAAATATTATACAAAATTTGCCAATATTCAAGAAAGCGAAGTTAAAATATTAAATATTTTAACTTCGCCTTCTATATAATATATAAATTTTATATATTCAAACGGAACGCCACACATATTATCTAGTTCCCCTTCGTTATCACTGCAACCACGAATATAACACTCAACTCAAAGATTTGGAAATGGAAACACGCTGGTGTAGCTCCTGGGAATTGGTATTTTTATCTATGCAAAGTTGATCATTTTTGAGGTTGTTGGCATAAAGATAAAATGTATTTTATAAAAAAGAAAAAAATACAGAAAGCCTGAATCTGTAGAGTAAAGTAGTTGCCTGGAAGAGTCCTGGCGGTGACACCTGCCCCAGGAGGAGGGGGACCTCGACACTCCATTTACCTTCGTCCCCCCCACCCAACTCAACCCCCTCCCAATAACCTCTCCTCTTCTACCTTCATTCTCTAAATCCCATTCATATTTACACGTGTCTACTTCCAGAAATCTCCAAGTCTGTCAAAACCTTTGCCTTTTTCTGACGACTTTTCCGTCAACCGCTCTACATTGGAAGTTTGAGGTATTTCGTGACTGAAAAAACTTGCGAATATGACTACAATGCATCTGATATATTTGGCAGATGAATTATTATATATATTTCTACATATATGTAAAACATTTCTCAAAGAAAGAAAATAAAAAGATATACTAAACAAACTTAAAAAATAAAAACAAGAAAAAGGGAAATCAGAGAAATAAGAAATTGTTTCACTCCGGAATGTGATATGGGAAGAAAATCATTAAAAACTGTCTATTGAGATTTTTTTCCTTTCTAGACACTCTTTTTGTGGTTAGAAATAGACCAGGGGTGGTTTGTAGCGATGGTCTTTGCCCTTCATTGCAACGAAAGAAAATGGATGTTGGTAGGAACATGTAAAAAAGAAGAAGAAAAAAAAATCAAAATCGGCCACCATTTGTCGATTGGAATTGAATGGCCCACGTATACGTTGTTAATGATCATTTTGAACATAAGGCGTCATTTCTGACCTAAGGTGCCATTGGATTCTTTTTCCTCATGACTCGTAGATTCGAAATATGCAATAAAAAAATTGACCTTGAATAACATTTCAAGGTCAATTTTGCGGGAGTCAATGTGGGGATTTGGCCGACGGAAGACCATAATTTTTGTGACATCCTGTACAGGACTGTTAAGTTAGGGCTGCGAGTTCGAATTTAGCCTGTGACAGGTGACTTGCAATGATGACAAATCCCTCTGGGAGTTTCTAATCACCCCTGGGTGTTTAGAAAGGCTATCCAGTCCAAAACTGCTATTGAACGTAGAAGCTAATGCGAGAAAAAAATCTCATTACACAGTTTATTAATGATTTTCTTCCCATATCACATTCCGCAGTAAAATAAATTTCTTATTTCACTTATTTCCTTTTTTCTTGTTTTTATTTTTTGTTTGTTTAGTATGTATTTTTAAATATTTTTATGTACATATTATAATTCATCTGCAAAATATTTCAGATACACGTTAGTCATATTCGCAAGTTTTTTCAGTTAAGAAATGACTCAAACTTCCAATATACAATTTTGCGGGGGTCAATATGAAGTTTATTTTTCCCTATCTCGCATAGGAGAATCAGCTGGCTAACGGATGACCATTATTTGTATGACACCCTGTACACTAGCCATCTTGGCACGTGGAGACCCTTAATGAGTAGAGATTGATTTAGTGAATTTAGTATTTTTTATATATTATTATTTTTAATAATAATATTTTTTGCAGCCAACGGCCATAGCCACGTTGAATGCACCGGTTCCCGTAGATCACCGAAGTTAAGCAACGTCGGTCGTGGTTAGTATCTGAATGGGTGACCGACCACGTGCTGTTGACATTAGGGTGGTAACCTGTAGATAGCCCGGCGCTAATAGCCAAATAGTTGATGCGCCGTTAAATACGAAAAAAAAATTTTGCATTCATATTTCATAAATTCTCTATCCTAATTGACTTTAGTGTATTTCGAAAGAAAAAACCTATTGTAGTTTAACTCATGAAATACTTATTGACATTTTCAAGCATTTATTTTTATTGATGATGATGCTCCGCATCTAAAGCGAAGAGCATTTAATTTCTTGTATTAAGCTGACGCAGATGTTGAACTTAACGATGCCACTCCAAAATAGTAGTTGCTACAGATATTTATATAAGTATAGTATGTATGCTTGAGGTATAGATAGTAAAGGAAACAAAAATTAAATAAAAATAAGTATAAAGAAAAGTAATTTAAACAAAAAATTAGAATTAGTGAGGTATTTATTTAATTAATAGAGTAAAGTAGTTTTCATCATTATTGCAAAAAAAGGTGAAATGGATTCTTATGGTTATCTATTATATTTTGTTGTACATGTTAGTGTTTTTTTTAAATATGTCAATATTGTGTTAATATAATGGCTGCCTTCAGAAAGTATGTCTGTCAGATCGTGAGGGATGTCCAAGGTATGCCGTAACCGACATTTAAAAGCAACCGAAAATGCTCAAAAAAAAACAATGCAAATTCTTAAGATCTAAATATATACATTGAGATGCAAGTTCAAGTCTCGCATGAGGCAGGTTGAGTTTTTTCATTTATGGCCCCTTTGAAAACAGGCCCATCTGCATCATAGATGTAGGTAATGGTAGAAACAAATAAGTAGCCTGGCGCTAATGGTTGCAGAATTCCGTCAACAACAAAAAAATTGCCGACCTTAGAAGTTCTAAAGTTAGACCGAGGAAAAACCTCATAAGCGGGTTTCCTACTTCTGGATAAATATACATATATTTTCTGCTCGCTCTCTCTCAAGCTCAAAAGAGGACCGATTTTGATGAAATTTACTACAAAAATACTTTGTATAATTTAAAAGTTCAACTTCGCTTATCAGTACAATCCGCCTACATGGTTTTTAGGCGACAAAAATCGTTGCACTTAGGGCTTTTCGTTTGCAAACTTTTAGGTCCTTTTTTTATAGGTTCTATAAGAGGAAAACGAATGCCTGTAATTCCATATGTGTAACCGTGGGAAAATGCCGGGGGGGGGGGCTGGGACCATTTCCGGGGTATGGAATACAAACAATCTAGGACTTGGATTAGTGTTAGACAACTTAAACGCTAATATACCTAAAATAAAACATTTTTTATAAACTAAGTGATCTTATTTAATTTAATTTTAAGGGGTTCATGACAAAATTTTACCGATCAGATCAAAAGTTCGGGGGGGGCTGCAGCCCCCTCAGCCCCCTTTATATACGCCCAAGGAAAATGGGTTATGTAGTTTCCGTTTCTGTGTAAGTTGGCTGTCAGTTTCCTATGCCTTGTTTCACCTTTCTGGTCCAGGCATCCACGGTCTCCTTTATTTCTCGTAATTTATTGTTGGTAGTGTGTATGTACATGCGTTTTTCCACTTGTTAATCAATTTTAAAAATACATAATAAATGAAAATGACGCGTCACAAACTTAATGATATTTTCGACGATGAGGCAGAGAGAGTACTAATCAAATTAAGGTCTTATCGGAAAATAAAGCGATAGGAAAAGTTTTGCAAGGAATCAGCTAACAAGTTGCGATCCTGGAAGGAGACCCCACCCTCGTGGAGGTTATGATAAAGAGGTCGAATCTCTTCATTAGCCTGTCGCCTAATTTATAGTTGCATTATAAAAGGCTTACGTTGGCTGTAAGGGTTGGGGTAATTCTACTCCCAGTTATTATCCTCGGCAGGAGTTTCCCTGGGCCCTTCAGTTCGTACCCCTGACCTCGAGTTTTCGGCTGGACAACTTGAGATTACTTACATTAATTGGATTCCACTGATTGGGGCATAATTTATGTTATCAATGGCCGTAGATCGCTCAAGGAAGTCGGGACTATAATTGAGTTGGGACGAGGGAAGGAAATATGTTGGCTATGGTGCCATATCAATCATTGCGGTCTTTTGGGGATTTTTATGCCAGATCAATTCTGGGGATCTTCGCTTTTAGCGTAAAAGGCCCTTTTCGCATCCACTAAATCATTTACTATTTACAATGAAAAGTTTAAACTAGTATAGTACCTTCCACAAGGTCTACGCGCACAAATACTCATTTTTGAACATGAAAATTTGAAGACATTTGTTTTGAATATTTATTTTTTTTAAAATGTCTTCCCTTTAAGTCCAGTTTCTGTAATTCCATCCTATCGGCTAAAGTTCATGTACTATTTTCTCCCCTTGAAATATATCGTTTCTTTTAGAAAAATCAAATATTTCCAATGGAAGGGAGACCTTAGATTGTAATAACATTTACAGCCAATTTGTCAAATTGTACGGCTCTTCGTAGTCGTACATCCCTGATAATTGGGCAAATTGGATATTATAAAATATCCGATTATTTCAAGTATCCCATAAAAAAACGTACCAATTAAAAACAATTGTTCTTATGGATTTATTATTATTTATTGAGAGTACACAAAAAGGCTCTTTACTCTTCAAGTCTATTTGCTAACAAAGCTAAATATTTCTCATACTATTTAAGCTTGAAGGCAGTCAAATGGAAAAAATACAAAAATATACTGTAGTAGCAGAAAACAAGTACCATTGTTTATGAAAAACAAAATAAATAAATAAAATAATAATAATAATAAAGACAAAAAAAATACAAAAAAATCTATGGGGAAAACGCATTTCTAAAAACGTTTGAACTTATTTTTAATATTTAAATATTTTAGAATATTATCAATGTGTGTACTGTCCTGTTTAAGCAGCTCGTATGAGTCTTTAGGTAAGTTAATGTATTCTCTTTCCCTGCAGTCTGTAAGTATGTGTTTGATTCTTAGTCGAACATTGCAAAGTGTACAAATCGGTTTGTCCTGTTTTGTCATCAAATAGAAATGAGTCAAGTGTGAATGTCCAATACGAAGTCCAGTAAGCACCACTTCTTCACGCCTAGCGTTCCGAATACTGGTACTCCAGGCTCCTATCGTCGGCTAAATCTCTCGTAACTTGTTTCGTTGTGTTTATTTCCAGTCAGTTTGCCATTTTTCCATTATGTGTCTTTTGAGGGTGCACTCATGACGGAAATTTTGAAAAATGTCTTCGAATCTTTATCGATCCTACCTAGCAGACACCAAAAATGACCCCAGTTAAAATTTATATATATCTTATGCGGGAAAGACGAATACAAGGTTTGCGGAAAATAAAAAACAAATAAATTTTTCTTATATTAATTTTCATCAAAAATTAAAAGTTTTAAATTAAAAAACTAACACAGAAAATTCTGAAAATCCAAAAAATCTCATTGATATGTTGGATTCGTTGCTGGGATAAGCAAATATTATTTGTTATATTTGTCTAGCAGTCGATACAGGTAGCATTGGAGACCGGTAGGACGCTCCCGCCAAGAAACAACGCCATTTCTGATGCAGCTCTAGTTCAGTACGCAGCTAGTCTCAGATAGTCATCAGTTTTCATGAAGCCTAGGCTCAACCTGTTAATGAAGATACAGTTGTAACGAAGATCCTGTCCTATGCAGTTAATACCGAGCTGGCTTTATATCAGGTAATGCTTGTTTATTCCTATGCCTGGATGTAACTTATCTATGAGTTTTTTTTTTTCTTTTGTTTTGGTTTTTTATTATTTAAAATTATCTTTGTTTTACTTTACTGGACTCGAACCCGACCCCTGAGATAAAGAGTTTTTAAAATTAAATATTATAAAATTTTTATTATATTGGCTCCTAACGTAGAGGCGTAACGTAAATAAACTTATTAAAAATAAAACTTTTTAATTTATATTATAACAATATATATATATATATATATATATATATATATATATATATATATATATATATATATATAGTTATATATGTGTCCGTTAACACGATACAGGCCAGAGTTTTTGTTTTTTCGCCACGAAGCATGGTATATAGTATTCCTCCATCAAACGATTGATCGAGTTAACCAACAAAATCGTTCCATCTGGAGGGGGGGTTTACTCCAGAGCCAAAGTAGTTATTTGTCAATAACAGTCGTAATTTTTGTTATATTTCAATAAAACTCGGTATGCGTTGTGGTCAACAGAAAAGAAAAGTGTGTTGTAGAAATAAACTAACTAAACAGCCCAAACCACTCATTTTTTTTTTTTTATTTATTAATTTAAGGAAATTACATTCTGTAAAATAATAATACATTTTGTTATGTGCTCACATAAACATAAGAAAAAAACTTTTCTTATCGAGGAGGCGTGTCTCCTCGCGAGATGACTAGGGACAGCCGTACTCCACTCCTCAACCAGCAGCGGTACGAAGTACTGGAGCTGGAAAAGGGACGAGAGAACTGCAGACACTCTAGGGGCTTGTGGGGAGAAGATAACCACCGTTATCACTCCCTTGTATTGCTTAAAGCAGATCGCGGGGCCACATCCTGTTCAACCGTCGTGGTGGGGAATAGGGATGGTTGGGAGTGGACAGTGACTGGACAGCAGGATTAGGGTTTAGGGATAATTTGTGGTGAAAATTTGCAAATCGGATGGAGATAAGGTCTTGTATTAGAGGAATGTTGAGGTCTTTATGAAGATTCTTATTGGTTATGTAAAAAGGAGCATTGAGAATAGTTCGGAGGCCTTTAGATTGGAAGGTTTGGAAGCGTCTGATGTTCGATGGTTTTGCAGTTCCCCATAGCTCTATTCCGTATGTCGAAATAGGTTTTATAATTGTTTTGTAGGTTATGAGTTTGTTTTCGAGTGAGAGAGGTGAGTTTTTATTCAGTAACCTGTAAAGCTGTCCAAAGCGTCTGTTGAGTTCTTGTCTATTCAGTCTGATGTGGTCTTTCCAAGTGAGTCTAGAGTCTAAATAAAAGCCAAGGTAACGGACTGTGTTGACGGGAACAAGGGGTTGGTTATTAATGGATACTGGGGGACAGGATTGGCGACGGAGTGTGAACGTTATGAACTGGCTTTTGCTTTCATTCACCTTGATCCTCCAAATTTTGGACCATTTTTCTATTTCATTTAAGTGGTTCTGGAGATTACTTGGGTAGTAGTCTGAGTATTCTTGCCCTTGCCGGACTCTGAAAAATCTGTCTTTCAGATAGGAACGGAGGATCAGAAAAAGTGTACTAGGAAGGAGTTTCTTGAGTTTATAAAGTAAGCCAATGTGCCAGACCCGGTCAAAAGCTTGCGCCACATCGAGGAAGACACTCGGGCAGTACTCTTTTTGCTCTAAGGAGGAGGATATATGATCTACAACGCGAATACCTTGCTGTACAGTGGAATGGAGAGGACGAAAACCAAACTGGTGGGAAGGAAGTATGGTCTGGGTATTGAGAATAGGTACGAGGCACTTTAGGAGGATTTTTTCAAACATTTTGGAGAAAATGGGGAGAAGGCTTATAGGGGGATAGGAAGATGTTTGATTTGCTGGTTTTCCGGGCTTAGGGAAAAGGATAATTATTGAGAACTTCCATAGAGTCGGAAAATGGGTTGCACGGAATATGCAATTATATAAATATGTTAGGAAGAGGATTGCTTTGGATGGAAGTTGTCGAAGGATCTGAGAGGTGATTAGGTCATATCCTGGTGATTTACGGCGAGGAAGTTTGGAGATAAGGTATTTTACTTCAAATGGGTTGACAGGTTTGGGGGGTAATGACAAGGGGAGAGGGGAATCGATGAAGTCCGTGATGTAGGAACGTGATGGGATGTCATGAGCTTCTGGATTTGGGGTGAAGGTGTTTTTGAGGAATGATCCAAACATTTCTGACTTTTCTGAGTCGGATGAAGCCCATGATCCGTCATCTCGGCAGGGGGGGTATCCGTCTCTGTAGGGTGGTATTTCAGGATTTTTTTGGTTGCTGTCCACAGGGAGTTATCCTGTATCGAGAGAGAGGAAAGATAGGATTTATAGGATTCAGAGTGATGGGATTTCAGATGTTGTTTTACTAGCCTGCATAATCTATTGTAGGAATTGCGGTCATCGGGGTGTCTGGTTCTCTGACATAAGGATCTAGCATGGCGTTTGGATATTATGAGGTCATGGATATGTGATGATAAGGAATTATTGCATCTGGTTTGGATGTTTTTCTTCGGGATGGATGCTTTCCAGGCGGCTTGTTGAATGGAGGTGGTGAAGGAATTCACGGCTTCATCGAGATCTTCGGGTGATTTCGGGGGATATTAACGTCGATGGATTCTTGAAGGATTGAACGGAAGAGTTCCCAGTCCATAGGGCCATTAATTAATGCGGGTGGTAGAGATTTTGGAATGGGTCGGAGGGATATTGTGAGAGCCAAAGGTGTGTGATCAGAGGAGAGTTCAGTTAGACTTTAGACAGAATAGTATGGCCCTCCAAGGTTTTTATATAAGAAAATATCTAGGAGATTGGGAAGGCGATTGGGATCAGTGTGCCAGTAAGTGGGTGAATTAGGAGATATGGTGGAGCAATGTTTACTGGAGATTACAGCATGGAGAGAACGACCTCGGGAGTTGGTTATTCTTGAGCCCCATTGTTGGTGCTTCGCGTTGTAGTCGCCACCAGCAAGGAAGTGTGGACCAATGGAGTCGAAGTATTGATGGAGGGTAAGTTCAGGAAGAGGCTTATTAGGAGGGCAATACACAGCTGTTAGGGTGAAAGGGAAGGACAATGTGTTCAAGGAAATAGCAGTGGAATGAAGAGACGGGGTAGGTTCCTGGCGAATGAGGTGATGACTTAAGAGTTCGGCTTATCAAAACAGCAGTTCCACCATGGGATTTTCCGTCGGGGTGATCAGTCCGGTACGTATAATATCCGGGGATATTTAAGAGTCCTCTGG
The DNA here is from genome assembly GCA_946811695.1 of Gonocerus acuteangulatus. Taxonomy (NCBI): domain Eukaryota; kingdom Metazoa; phylum Arthropoda; class Insecta; order Hemiptera; family Coreidae; genus Gonocerus; species Gonocerus acuteangulatus. The sequence goes on along the minus strand of OX328123.1, from coordinate 123,242,485 downwards.
TGGTAAGTCTGGTTTCTGTTATAAGTGCTGCGTCAAAGTCTTTTTCCTGTAGTAATGCTGTCAGTTCGTAAGTGTGATTTCGAAAACCGTTAGCATTCCAAAGAAGGATGAGTAAGGATTCTTTTGGTGGGGATGTCATTTTGAGGTGAGGAGAGGAAGTAGGTTCGTCACGACGGTGTTAAGGAGGGTAATGAGAGGGGTGATAAGTGATCTAAACTCCGTTATAAAGGAGTTTAGAAGGGATGTAAGGTCATTTGAGGATGGAGGAGGAGGAATATTAAAAGTAAGAGGACGTGAAATATTTGTGGCCCCGGATATAGAGTCTCTTCGAGCTGCAGGTGCTACTTGCTGGGTTGGCTGTTGGGCATTGGTTGCTCGTGCGTAGGACAAGCCTGTTCTCGTAGCTCTCGATGCCCTCACTGGCCGTGGTTGAGCCTCGTCCTGACTTCGCTCCGGTTGTCTGTGTGGAAGTTGTAGTCGTCTTCGAAGATCTCGATATGCCTGGCATCCTTTGTAGCTCGCAGGATGGTTCTGAGCACAGATGGCACAAACTGCGGGGCTTTGCCTGCATTTATTGCAATCCTCTGTTTTGTGTCCATGGCCACACTTGACACACTTCGCTCTGTAATTACAGAAATTTTTAGTGTGGCCATAGCTTTGACAGTTTTTACACTGGGTAATATCTTTTTTGGTATAAAGCTTTTCTACTGTTATTTTTGTGTGGTAAATGTCTTTGAGGTTATATATTTTCTCTATTCCTGGTTCTGGCTCAAGGTCGACAAAAAAGAGGTGCAAAGGGATTTTTGTAGAGGCGTCGCCTTCTCTTTGGGTTTTCACAACGTTGACCACTTGTCTAGCCTTGAAGCCGAGAAGTTCCAGTTCCTCCTTAATAACTTGTGGGGGCGTCGTTTCATGAAGTCCTCTCAATACAACTCGTAGTGCGCGGTTCTCCTTTAGCTGGTAGGTGTGGAATTCCGCCTGTGTGTCCTCTAGGTATTTGATTGCCTTTCGGAATGTTTCGGGTGTGTTTGGCATTATCTTGGTGTCGGTCGACCGAATAACACATGTGTATGTTCCTAAGCCGAGTTTTTGATTCAGGTGTGTGCATAGCAGCTGATAATTATGAATTTTTCTGACGAAAATTGGTGGAGGTCTAACGGGTTTCGGAGCTGGCTGGTCATCCATAGACTCTGTTTGCTGAGTCTGAAGAGGCTGGAATGGATTTGCAGTAAAGAACTGGGAAGATTCAGTCTGATAGTTGGTTTGTTGTTCTGTGTTGTTTTCCATCGTCTGTTGCGGTGTTTGCTGATCTCGTGGAGCGGTTAATTGATCTTCATTTTCTCCATTTGTTCCTTTTTTACGACGTGATCTTCGAGCAGATCGACTACTCTGCGATGATGGTGAATCAGGTGGTGTGCTACCAGCAGATCTTGTGCGCTTGCTACTACCATTCTGCATTTTGCGGTACAATTTACCCATGAAATATTTGGTATAATTATATTAATTGTTATAGTGCAGCATTTAAACTATATTTAATAAAAATAATTGAAAAAAAATAATAATAAAAATATATATATATATATATATATATATATATATATATATATATATAAAAGGCTGAGAAGGGACTCGAACCGAGAACCTCCAAACTCGGCGGCCGCCTCGGAGAGCACTAGGCTATGCAGAGTAGTTGAAATCTTACTCTTTGCTTATAAATGTCCGAAATGACCGACAGAGGGCTCTGCTAGTCCCTCTAGCTCGTCCCACACGTGAGAATATGGCAAATCGCCATTAGTTAGAATTTAATTAATTCACTCACAGTGTAACTTCCAATTAACTGCCTGTGTTGATTCTTTGTAGAACTGATCACAGCAATAACTATTTACACTGAGTATATTTTGGTCAATAACTGTTAGCTGCTGCCACTGATAATCGAATTCTTTGAAAGAACTGATAAAAGCACGACTGCACTGTACATGTACGCCAGCGAACTCCCCAAACCACTCAACAGAAAATTTTGAAATTTTGCATGGACACTCCCTATATAACGTAGACACTCGCTAAGAAAGGATTTTTTTGATATTCGAATTTTTAAGTATTTTTAGAGGGGATTGAAGTTTTAGTTGGTTAGAGCAGGCAAGCCAAGGCAGCATGCGTTGCTAGGACGGTAACAGAACAGCTGTTGTTGTACTGTATCTATTTCATAGTATTATATTTAATTGAGGTTAATTTCAACCATGATGGCTATAAATTTTACGCTATGAGGGACAAAATCACCATTTTAATTGAGGTTCATTTCAACTTGTCCTCCATAGAGTTTTCGCTAGACTTGGTGATGGTCCATCCGAGGTAATAATATCCCGACCCCTTGCACGCCCTCCTCACCCATCAGCATCCCCAGTCAGAACACCTCTTGGTCATGCTCGCAAATATAGTGGGTGTTTCCAAATGACACAAGAGAAACATAAATTTTAACATACATTTATTATTGACAACGAAATTTAACCAGTATTGATTACACTACTGTTACCATGGGCGTATATCGGCAATAATTTCGAGGGGGCTGGGAAAATTTCGGGGGGGGGGCTGGGACCATTTCTGTGGTATGGAATACTAAAAGTTTAGAACTTCGAATAGTTTTAGGCAACTAAACGCTATTACACGTAAATTAAATTAATTTTTATGAACTAAGTGACCATATTTAATTTATTTTTAAGGGTTGAAGACACATTTTTACCATCAAATCAAAATGTCGGAGGGGGGGCTGCAGACCCCCCAGCCCCCTCCTCCTTAAATACGGCCATGCTGGTAATATAGTATGACGGAAACCGTGCTATAATAAACTGCAAAAAATTATATAGTAGCGTTAATTTCGCTGATACATTATTTAACGCAATTGAAACGCACGGGTGTTCGGCTAATATAGATATAAAATATTAGTAATTGGTGTTTTAATAATATATATATATATATATATATATATATATATATATATATATGTATATATATATATATCTTAGTTACTAACCTCGGGTCAAATTGACCCGAGGCTTCTTTGAAGAATATATATTATATTTATATGATAAATTTGATTATCCTAATAGTTATGTAATCTGGGTTTTTTTCCTTTAATTTTGCTTTCCCAATATTTATTTACGATATTTTAATTATTATTAGAGCCATAAATAACGGTAGAATATATATATATATATATATATATATATATATATATACATGTGTGTATGTGTGTGTGTATAATATGCAAAGAGGATATATATATATGTGTGTGTGTGTGTGTGTGTGTGTGTGTGTGTGTGTGTGTAATATGCAAAGAGGATCCAGCCTGATAGTTTACAGATGATTCATAAAGTTACAGCACATTCTTGAACATTACCACACATAGGGAGATATTTCGGTCAGTAATACTCTCTGGCGGCCTGATTTTCCTTTTGGCATGTTCCCATTCAAGGCTTCAATCATCATAAGACACTCGAACGAGGACATTACAGGAAAATCTTTCGCTCCCGTAGTTTTAAAACTTCCACTCATGAGTCAACTGTACTACTGTAAACTGGCAGCAATTTATATATATATATATATATATATATATATATATATATATAACATATATATACATGTCCAATATAAATATGCGTGAGTGTGTCTGTAACAGGCTACAAGTGAGGTCAGTAACAACTACCCAATAACTCTCTAATGTCTGATTTTCCTCTGTGCATGTACCTTTTCAAGGCTTCCTGGATCTAAGGAGGCTCCAAGAAGCACAGGTTCCCATAAATCTAAATCGACTGTACCATTGTACTTGCCCGTAGTTAACATATTTATTAACTTTACGAAAGATTTGAATAGGTTTTTACAAAAATGTTCTTCAGGTCCATCCAACTTGTAGCTAATTTGTTTCACGATTTTCTGAAAATAAAAATGGAAGCTACACTTAGATAAGAAATGAAGTAATGCACATTGGCTAAGCAATATAAAAATTATACGCAGAGACTATCAGAGTTAGTAAAATATTGGAAAAGATTGGAGCGCCATCCGTGTGCACTGGGAAAGCTAATAAAAGAGCGGAACACTTATTATGAGTGCGGTTTTATCGGAGATATTTATTCGGAGGTGGAGTCCAATCCGAATAGGGAGTTATGATTGACTGTTAATTGCTATGGATAAGAGTTAATACCCTCGGGCGCGTCAGCAGTGCTATCACGCCTGCAAAGCCCTCGGGGGTGCGCAGATAACTCCAGAGGACTTAATTTTATGACCTGGATTAATTTTACCACACCAACGACAAGGGGCTAACTTAACTCATTTTTCCTTTTTGCTCCCCTAAAGCCTCTACCCCTTTTACTTATGGGCTCTTGTAGGGATTATTAGGGATGCTTCGTCCGGGTCATTTATGTCCGAACTTACAAAGCTTCCTTTCATCGGAAAGTCTTAACTTGGCGTTAAACTGCCTGAGGGTAGGGGATGGGGCTCGTTTACAGCAGACTTAAGGAAGCTGCATTAGCTACCGTCTTCCCATCGGCCACTTACTCATGCAAATAGTTCCAGCAAGAAGTTTCCATAGTTTGCATTCGAGGCCAGAAGATCAAGCGAACGTCTTTGACCTTGTTAAGAGCTCGCGTTATCGTGAATAAGGTAGGAATATTCGATGAGAAATGATGGGTTTCATGCATCTCATTAGGAACATGATTAGTATTGGCAAAACTAGGCTGTCTCAAAGCCGATAATTATTATTTTCTGAAAACGCGCAATCCTTAGATGTCAGAGGTTGTGAGCTTGATTCTAACTGTTCCGCCTATCCAGAAAACTGACAATACTTCTGAGAAGTTTCGTCTACAGCCCTATAAACATTGTCATGTCATTTAAGCAATTCTGCAGACAAGCGAATGTTTTTAGTGGTGAATCATTGATCGTAGACCTAGGCACAGGTTAATTCATAATATTATTCAAATTATAATTACAAGGTGTTATCACTCAGTTCTACAGTGAGGGAAGTATACACTATAAAATAAATAAATTGAGTGCAACTTTCCTTAATTCTTATATTTTGCCTTTTGTTATGAAATTGTCAAATTGTTGGCTATTTCCAAATTAGTTGACACAAACATTTAACGGAAGGGGAGGGTTTGACCGAAAATTCACGTTTTACGGATGTTAGTGCTGGAAATAAAATTTCTAATTAGGCCGGAATTGATTTTAATACATTTTTAATTATAACTGATGACAATAATGGGTTTATGCAATAAATTTACAATTTACTTTTTTATTATCAAAATGATTTTGAGGGTTTGTTGTGAGTTAAATTCTGGATGTATTTGAATAACAAGATCACTGGGAGCACTATATTTGTGTTATTATATTCATTAAAATTTGATTTGTATACCGAATGTCTAACGTTTTCGAGAAAACCGAAGTAAAAAAGTGAGGGCATTTGTTGAGAGCTCCCATTTTTTCTTTGTTTTTATCAAACTAACATTATTTTGATACGTTTAATTTTTATTTAAACTGCATAGTATAAAGTAATATTTTGGCGTTTAATTCCCGCTTGAATGATAGCATACACTTTTTTTATGGCCCCTCGACTAATTTTAGTCTCACTGATTACAATTGGACAAAATGCAAAGGGTTAGATCCGCCACCTAATAAACAGTTTCCTTGCCTATTAAACCATTCGAGACAGATTCCACTCCAAGTGTGCTATTGATTTCCGAGACGGCCTGTACACCGTGTGAGCAGTAACAGTAACGTCCAATTACCAGTTATTCTGATTAAACAAGCCGTAGAAATATTATTTTTCTTGGACTAATAAAATCATTAAAGTACAGGAAAACAAAATTTTGCATTGGTTTTACTGTGTACCAAAATCTAAAAATTATCTTTATTTGCAGTTTACCTTACATTCCACACGTGGTGCTCAATCCGCTACTGGCTATAAAAAGAGCGAGCTGCACACCAGGTCTGCAATGATGTTAGTTATGTGAATTCACTTACATATTGGATGATTTCCATAGTAAATATATCTTTCTATTAAAAATGAACAATATAAAGAACAAAAAAATATTCACTCCTGGAGACTTTGTTCACAAAAACTATTCGTCTTGAATGAGTAATGAGGTAAACCTACCTTATAATGGGCGTAAATGCTTCCCTAACTAATCAAAAATTTTATCCAAGAATATTTATGTGGCGGAATAGTTTTTTAATGTGCTAAATATTCCATTTTTCATGTTAAGTGCCGGTACAGTCAAACTTAAGAACCTTGTTTTTTTTATCTTTCTTACAAGAAATCATGAAAACAATTAAAAAGAAAAGAACGTTCTAGTACATTAAATTTTAATGTCTATTTTCTCAAAACTATTATTTCAAATTAAGCAATACGCTAACACCTTCAATTTTCACGACATCAACAAATTTTAACTGGAGCTTTGTAATGATATTTGCTAGTAAAGTACTTACCGAGGATTTGTTTAGATTCATTGCACTGTAACGATTTTTTGACCGATTATTGACGGATTGTTTAGTAAAAATGAAGAATTGTACACCATTTCTCAAAATGTCTACGTGCTTTACTCGATTTATCTTTCAAAATAATTTTAGTCTTTCACTCTATATTGTCTACGCAAGTGGAGTGGAAGCTCTCCTGCTTCAACACAAAGGCTGTTTACTGGGCTTGATCGGTATGCACCGGTTGATAGTCGGATCCCACAGTGGTGAACGGAATCGAGCATTTTAGCGCGGTTCCTCCCTCCCCCATAGAGAGGAACCCCGCTTATAGGGTTGATACAATGAGACAATCCGGAAGTGCCGACTAGAAAATTTCGCGTTTCAGAACCCCTAGAGACCGAAAATAACGGTGGTTCAAATTTGTATATATATATATATATATATATATGTATATATTTATATATATATATATATATATATATATATTTGTCTGTTCGCTCTCTAGATAGAAGACGAATGGTCCGATTTTGATGAAATTTGGTACAAAAATCCTTCGTCCAATTTGAAAGGTCAAGTTCGTTAACCAGCAAAATCCGCCTACTGGAAGATGGCGTTTGGGGCGAAATTCGCGCAAAAAAAATCGTAACGCTTACGTTTTTGAGTTCATAAGCTTGTAAGTACTCGTTTTATATGATTCCTGGGCTAGGAAAACGAATGAAACCATTTTGAAGGCGATCGCTTTAACCGTTTTCGAGAAAATTGGAAAAATAGTTTTTGAATACCGTTTTTGGTTTGGGTACTTAGAATTACGGGATTCAGTTGAAACATTATCTGCATGTTCTACTTTCATTAAAACTAATATGTTGAAAGTTTTGTTACGTTTGGAGTTAAGGAAGGGTTAGAATAAAATATTTTATGAACAGACATGAAAAGTTTTGGGAAGTTCGTATACTTTCATTAATATCTCGAACACGGTTGGGAAATCGTGGTAAGTGGATAGAAACTATTTGAAAGCTTACTAAATTCTCTACAAAAAAGATTCTAAAACTATTTTTGATTAGGTTATGTCAATCGTAGAAATAAGAGCTTAAAGGTTTAAAGTAATTGATTTCGCTTATTCGATGTGTTCTTTTTGTCTGTATTTTATTCCTTGTTATTTTTTAATTGCTTATAGTTGGATAATGTATTCGAAAATAAAACAGGTTAAGTAAAATAACAAAAACAATTTATTGTTAGAAATATAGAGTTCCAAGATTCCAAGACCTTGTAACTAGCGGGACGGTTTCTAGTGTTGCCGACCCTTCCAGGTTAGATTGTATATCCTACCTTTCAAGACTGGTGGAACCAAAATATAACTGTCAGGGTTCGGTCACTGCTACTTAATAAAACTACATTTTATCGTAAAAATGGTTTTATTGTGCCGACGTTTCGGCTTGAACTTCAAGCCTTCATCAGGGCTGTAAATACAAGTAGGACATATTTAACACTAATATATGCACATATATATGTAAATATACCTAACATATATATATATATACATATATAATATATATATATGCATATACACATACACATATACACGCACACATATGTACATATATATGCCCACATACATACACATATGGGGTATGTATTATTAAGTAGCAGTGACCTAACCCGGACAATCCCTACCTTGCATCATCAACGGTCAACGATCTCCTCTCAACAAAATAATAACTGCTTCTATTTTAATCTTTCGAAATTAGACTAGGGATAAGAACGGAACCGCGCTAAGATGAGGCAGTTCCTGCGAGTCGGACTTTTTTAAAGTTCTAGGTGATGCTGAGCCGTACACTGAGCATCCATAGTCAAGGCTGGAGCGAATGTAACTGCGGTATAGCATGAGCATGGTTTTCCGGTCAGCTCCCCAAGAGTTGGATGTCATGGTTTTAAGGATGTTCAACTTTCTTTGGCATGTTGATTTGAGAGAATTTATGTGCTGAGCCCAAGTTAAAGATCGGTCAAATATAACTCCCAGGTACTTAGCCTGCTCACTAATATCTATAGAGTGATTATTTATTGTAAGAGAAATGGCGGAGTTTATTTTTCTTGAAGAAAATAATACTCCAACAGTTTTACTAGATGAAATTAAGAAACCATGATCTGCTAGCCAAGAGCTAATAATGTCCAGAGAATTTTGAATGGTGTTTTGGAGAAAATCTATTGAGGTGTTGGAGGTATAGATGACGAGATCGTCAGCATAGAGCATCGCTTTGACTGCAGCAGGTATGCACTTCAGTAGTTTATTTATTGCAACGGAGAAGAGAAACGCACTTAACACACATCCTTGAGGAACGCCGTTCTCTTGGGAATATTCGTCTGACAAACAGCTATCGTTACGGATTTTCAATGATCTATTTTTAAGAAAATTTATTATAAACTGTAGAATGTGGCCTGTAATACCTAGTTCGATTAGGCTTTCTATTATAAATCTTCGCCACGCTTTGTCGAATGCTGTCTCAATATCTATAAATATGGCCAGTAATTTTCCTCTTAGGCTAAAGGCCTCTCTGATATCAGTTTCAAGGCGAATCAGATTCTCTCTTGTACCTCTTCCAGGCCTGAACCCGCTTTGCCATATTTCGTAAAGGTTATTCTTCTCCATGTGCCAGTGTAAGCGGTTCATAATCATTTTTCCTACCAACTTGCAAGGGCTACAGGTTTATCTTTAGTTTTATTCAACATAATATGCCAGACTCGGCTAGAAGTTTGACGAGTAAACAATGGTTTGGCTACCTGCTCCTCTTTCTAAGGTCCTGACAATAAGTACCGTTATAGCCCCAGCCATAAGCCTCGCAAAATGACCTGCTTGACATTTGATAATATTAAACTCGAGAAGTAGTTCCTCTCTCTGTTAGTCTCTGTTTACCTCAGTTATTAATTTTTATTTATGTTGTACGCCTTATTTTTTAATTGGGTGATGTTATTTTGATTGCATTTTTTTTTTCAATAAAACAAAGCTAGTAAATGAGAAGGATGTTCACGCTTATATAATAATTTTGAAGGGGACTGGGAGAATTTTGGGGGGGGCCTGAAAGGATTTTGCGGGGTATGGGATAATAAAAATCTAGAACATGGAATAGTTAGACAATTAAAACGCTATTACGCCCAAAAGAAATTATTTTTTTCTGAACTAAGTGATCTTATTATTATTTTTAAGGTTTTTACGATACATTTTTACCGATTGCGGGGGGAAGCAGCACTTTCAGCCCCCCCCCCCCTTATATACGCCCATGCACGTTTTTGTTTTATTTTATTGATGTATAGAGCTTTACTTTAGAATGAGAGCAAGATTGTGTAATTTTCGCTTCTGTGTAAGTTATTACTGCCGGTTTTCCTGACGCCTTAATATCACTTTTATTCGAGATGTTCGAGAGGATGTTGACAATTTTCACGAGATATATATAAAAAAAAGAAGATTATTTCTATTCTAAGATTTTCAAATGACATTAGGGTTAAGAACGGAACCGCGCTAAGATTATGCAGTTCCTGCGAGTCGGACTTTTTTTGTTTTGTATTGCATCTAAGGATGCACCTATGGTTCCGATCTGATAGCCACCAACTGTCGGAAGAAAAACAACGCCATGCATCTCAATGGAGGTGCCTACATTGATCTCGATCCGATAGCCACCGACTGTCGGAAGAAAAACAAACACATGCATGTCAATTGAGGTGCCTACATTGGTCACGACCCAACCCGATCCAATGACTACCGATTCTCAGCCGTTCGTTGATAATGTATCCATTGAAATAAAGGTGTTTATAAATAAAAATCAGGTGCCTGTCTGTTTGTTACATACACAAATTCACACCGTTTGAGCGATTTTGACTAAACTTGGCACACTTGATCCGTGAAGAGTCATAGGTTAGGTTAAAATCGTCTAGGACTCACAGTTCGGAGGTCACGGGTTCAAAACTGTAAAACCAAGCAGTTACGGATTTGCGTTATTAGTTTTTAATATTACTAATTTGGTTTCTAATTCATTTTTTCAGAAAGTAGGTGTAGCATGGCACACCTGGTAACAGCTAATATTTTCATATTATCTAGTTTGTCCGTTTTGTACTACTGTTGTAAAGTTTTACTCAATCATGATAATGCTTAGAACAAAAATAGAGAAATGTTGTGGAGTTGAGCATTGATGGTGCAATACAACATGTTACGGAAGTTGCGCCGAGTTAGTCTTGAACAATAAAACTGTCGTACTAATCGATTCTTCAACAATATAAATAGCTTGTAATTTAATTTCTTATTCAATCAGAACCAACGCCATTTCCTTTGAATCAATGTGAACAGAATTTTGAAATAAAAGGAAAAACATTCACTCTTCAGCCATTCCGTCACCACTCGTCCATTATCAGCTGTATATCCTGTATATATATATATATATATATATATATATATATATATATATATATATATATTGTACAGGGCACTTCCGGCTTACGTCATGAGTTCAATCTCATAAGCGGGTTTCATCCGTGAGGAGGGAGGGAGGAAACGCACAGAGAGAATTATTAAGCATGCACTGGTATAACATGTGAAGACATAACGGCAGCTTTATTGCGGATCTTGAAGAGATGCTGAGCATGGGTGTCTAAGAGAAGACAATATGCCAGCTTCTAAAAATTGTCCTGAGCCCCTCAAGACATCTGTGCTCCTCAATTTGAACCCCATGCACCCTCAGCTCGTGAATACATTAGAAGTGCTCCGTTCTTCCTCCTAATATCCTCAGGACATCCTACTTCCACAGCCCTTTATTGCTAGTCTGTCGGCACTTCTGTCCAATCATTGATTCAAAATGATTTATTTTCATATTCAGGGCTAAAATATTCTTCCCTTTATTTCAAAATACAACAGTTTACAGTTTTAAACCCGTGGCGTCCGAACAGAGTCCTAGCCGATTTTAACCTATCCTAAACATTCCACGGATCAAGTATGCCAAGTTTAGTCAAAATCGCTCGAACGGTGTGGATTAGTGTAAGTAACAAACAGACAGACACCTGATTTTAGCGCAGTTCCTCCCTCCCTTCATAGGGAGGAACCCCGCTTAAAAGGTTGATCTCATGAAACAATCCGGAAGTGCCGACTAGAAAATTTCGCGTTTCAGAACCCCTAGAGACCGAAAATAACGGTGGTTCAAATTTGTATATATATATATATATATATATATATATATATATATATATATATATATAAAATACATATGTATATATTTATTTATATATATATATATATATATATATATATATATTTGTCTGTTCGCGGATTTCCGGCGTCCCTAATGGTCCGATTTTGATGAACTTTGGTACAAAAACCCGTCGTCCAGTTTGAAAGGTCAAGTTCGTTAACCAGCAAAACCCGCCCACTGGAAGATGGCGTTTGGGACGAAATTCGCGCAAAAAAAATCGTAACGCTTACGTTTTTGAGTTCATATGCTTGTAAGTACAAGTTTTATAGGCTTCTTGGGCTAATAAAACGAATGAAACCATTTTAAGGCGATAGTTTTAACCGTTTCTGAGAAAATCGGAAAAAAAGTTGTTAAATCATGTTTTTGGTTTTGGAATTTCATCAAAACTAACGTGTTAAACTTTTGGTTACGTTTGGAGTTAAGGAAGGGTTAGAATAAAATATTTTATGAACAGACATGAAAAGTTTTGGGAACTTCGTATAATTTCGTAATATCGGTTGGGAAATCGTGATAAGTGGATAGAAATTATTTGGAAACTTTATAAATTCTCTACAAAAAAGATTCTGAAACAATTTTTGATTAAGTGATGTCAATCGGAGAAATAAGTGCTTATACTTTGAAGTAATTTATTTCCTTTATTCGAACGGATCTTTTTGTCTGTTTTTATCCCTTGTTATTTTTTAATTGCTTATAGTCGGATAATGTATTTGACAATAAAACAGATTAGGTAAAATAAGAAAAACAATTCATTGTTAGAAATATAGCTTGCCAAGAGAAAGAGATTCGATGACGTCTTTCAATTGCCTTCATGCTGTTGATTTATTTATTTTATTTTTTAATTGATTTTATTTGTAGAATTATTACTATAGTAAATAACACAGGAATATGTGAAAATTTTTGGTATTTTCCAATTCATTGAAACGTATGAAATGAAGTATCGATAGAAGAGGATTTTAGGGTCTGGTGGACCCGACCAGGTAAAGCCATAAAGCCCTTTGAACAAAGGCCGAGGAAAATATTATCTGTTACTATTCTCAGCTTTTCAAATGACAATATTTATATGAACAGGAACCGAGCTAAGGTGATGCAGTTCCTGCGAGTCGGACTTTTTATATATAAACGCCTTCATTTCAATATTATGAACGAACGGCCGAGAAGCGTCATTGGATCGGATCGGATCGGTTTGGAATTTCATAAAAACTAACGTGTTAAACTTTTGGTTACGTTTGGAGTTAAGGAAGGGTTAGAATAAAATATATTCCCCCGAGTCGGGTCGGGGTCAATGTAGGCATCTCCATTGAGATGCATGGCTTTGTTTTTCTTCCGACAGTCGGTTGCTATCGGATCGGAATCATAGATGCAACAACCAAAACGAGAAATTCTCTATTTATATATTTACAAAATTACACTACACTAACATACCACAGAATACCTAATGGACTAAACAGAGAGACAAATAAAATATGCACATAACCCTTGCACACAGTAGATGCAGCAAGCAATTTTCTCCAATTTATGACTAACAAATTGATCAATATTTTTATATTATTTTATTTCATGAGTTTTATGTGGGATGTTAAAGTATCCAAAACACTTTTTTTTTCTCTTTTTTTTCTTTTTTTTCTTCTTTTTTTTTGTAGCCCGGTGGTCGAGAGCGATAAGGCGTGGGCACTTAATACTCCGTGCCAAAGGGTCGTGGGTTCGATTCCCACTAGGGGTGGTGGCTTTTCTTGGCTAGAAAAGGGTGGTCACCTATAGATAACCCTTCCTAAAATTCGAAGTTAATAATAAATGGACGTTAAAATTTAATAATATTTTTTTTTAATGCTTCGAAAACAAAATGAGGGCCCTAACTATGTTACAATATGTTACTATTAACCCTGTCCTGCTTGTTTTTACAGCCCTGATGAAGGCTTAAATTTCAAGCCAAAACGTTGGCAAAGAATGAAATCTTTTTCACATGTAAAATGTAGTTTTATTAAAAAATAGCGACCGAACCCTGACAATTCCTACCTTTAAATTTCCTAACAGTTCTTCTTGGAGTCAACTAATACTGCATATGTTTTGGTCAAGTTACTTTTGCTAAAATGGAAGGAAGTGATCCATTTAGTGGCAGGCTGTTGTTGTTCCTTCGGTCAACGACCCAGCCCAATTTCGCAAGCTCCCAGATGTCTTGGACTCGCGAAAACTCACCTGCTCTTAAAGGAGAGCCCACCTGCTCTCTCCAGCTGCTCGGCAACACAATGGAACAAATTATCTCCCAGGGTACGATGGCCTCTCATGAGAAACGCGAAGGCAATTCAAATCAAATATCCCATCAGTTTTTGTCATATCCCTCCATTAAGGGAGATAATGTTGAGGAAATACTTTCGCAAAATGCATGTCTTCATGAAGTAGGCGGCTGACCTCATTTTTGTTGACCGCACTTACTGCATTAGTTTTATATACTCTTTATCTATACAGTTATCATGAACATTGAAAATACATTAGTTTGGTTTGGATCATGAGATTTAAATGCTTCCTCTTTGCTAACTTAAGTTATCCATTAAGTGATGTGATACTCTCATGTATTTGTTCTTATGATTATTTGAATTTGTTGGAGTAATTGGAGCTTAATTACAAAAAGGACAAACAAAACATTTCCCCCATTTACTCCACTTCCATAAGCTGTCCTGACCTCCTTTCGAGATTTGTTCCCAGACTCCAGACAATTTTTTTATCCCAAAACATTAACACCTTTTACAGCCCCCTTTTACAACCTAGCAATTCCCTTCTTTCATCATTACCGACTTACCCCCCCCCCCTCTCTCAGTCCTAACTATATAAATAAATAGGGTAGTAGCTGTCTCTAATACATTCAACCATGGTCACCTAATGTCTTCTTGGTCTTCGTCCCTCCCCCATAGGCATTTTCTAGTGATACGTATCCTATGTATTGATCATAATGCCTTATAAATAAATCTATGTATTATAAATTGTTTTCACACATAGAATATATTGTGTTTTTTTTCTCATAATATAGAATTTTAATAATGTTATTTTGTACTATCGGCTTATGTCTTTCTGCTTTGTGTTTACTTTTACACCTTTGTTAATTTTTTTTTCTTACTGACAAACACATCTTCTATAATAACTACCTATCTACCGAATGTTCATTTTTTTAAAAATAAGATTGGTTCAAAATTTATTGTCATGATGTATAAACTACGCTCATTACTGACTGTTTTTTTAATTATAAGTTGTATATGTTTATTTTTAGCTTAAAAAGGCCACACCAAAGTGCAGCCGAAACGTCCAATACAGATTTCTTCCTGAAGGTCTGACGGTTTTTTTCACCTAGCCGAATCCCAACCACCTCTTGTCTTCGTATCATTAATTCCTATAGGTAAAAAACACCGATTATTAAATGATTTATTTGTATTCATAGTTTTATTATTAAAAAAAAAAAAAAAAAAAAATCAGTCCCGTAACAGGCCACAAGGGCCCAGAGGGGCAGGTACTGTAGAGTTATCTGATTCTTGACCATACGGCACACTAGGGAGATAGTGTGGTCAATACTATGCTCCGGCCGCCTGATTTTTCCCTTGTTCCTTCGACTGCTAGAGTCATTAGCTCCAAGGTACCCATTGATAAATTAATTAAAGGCTGGGTTGGCCTAGGGACGATCTGGGACCCCAAATCCAACCCTCGAACGACAGCACTAGACGAAAAAATCTTTAGTGCGCGCTCGGGTTTTGAACCTGGTCCTCCAGTTCATTAGTCGAGTGCTCTACCACTGAGCTAACCTCGCCCCTGTTTTATTATTATTCAAATTTAAAATTTCAGAGATTGGGTGTCCATATACCCCGAATCTCTTTTGATAAATGAAAACCGTTTCAAATTTTGACTTAAACAGTTATTAATAACACATCACCAGTTCGATTTTAGTGTGGTTCTCCCGATTGAACACCTCAAAACAACCAGATGTTATTATCACTCTGGTACATTGATAACACGAGAAAGGGATTTCGCAATTTAATCAGAAATAATACATCGAATGAGGTGAGAACTAATGAACAGTGTCGACAGGCTGCACTATATTTTATAGTCCAATTACTATGCATTAACGAAGCCATTCATTCCCCGGTCAACTCATTAATAAAGTTAATCGAGAAACCGCAGCCCTTATGGGACAAGTGAGATAATAGTTGCATAGAGCTTGCGTAGGGCCTCGGATGCAGTTTAGTGCACCTGGACCGGGCGAGATAGCCTCGCTTCGACTAATGACAACTTACTGCTTATATCGTCCAATCATAGTGGGCCATACTACGTCACAGGGTTAATGGCCATACATTGATCTAACTCACCCCCCCAGCAGCTCCCGGGCTTGCAGTACTAATGCAATATGCATAAAATACAGGGCGAACCGAGGGGCGTGCGGCTTTAGTGCAAGCAGACTGCAATGCGATTTACGGTGCATATATTGTAGTGCAGGCGGGGGTTTAGAAAGGGTCCTGTCAAATGAGTCAGATTATCAACGTAATTATAGGGACGAACACATTTCTGACTGAATGCACTTGATGTGTAAAGCTCGATTCTGAATAAAAGGAACAATTCATTAAGCCTTTAATTTTCCTATTCCGTAAAACGGGGTTGCTCGGAACTGTAGAACAAAAGCGCTTTCCACATTTAAATTACATTTATGGGTTACACCTTGGGGCAATATATTTTGAGGAACGTTAAAGAAAATCTCTACAAAAATAAAGGGCCAAAAATCGAGATAAAATAAAAGTTGAGCACGATGCAAATCGTAAAATAGGCAATAGAGCCATTAAAGCTCTATTTTTCAAAGAAAAAAGGGTCTTTATAGCAAATCAAAATAACAGGCTAAACATGGGCGTATATAAGGGGCGTGCTGCACCCCCCCCCCCCCCCCCGAAATTCTTCCAGCCCCTCCCGAAATTATTTTCTATATACGCCCATGAGGCTAAAGGTTTATTCGAGGTTATTCATGCAAAAATTATTGGAACGGGTGGCTTTCCAATAAGGTGAAAGAACAAGATTGAGCGCCATAAAAACAAACCTACACAACAGGAAATATGATTTTTAAGCAAGTAGGACTACAGGATAAAGTATTTTTAGAAAATACAACAAAAAGAAAAAAGAGCAACAGGATTATTAAATTAACCCAAGGCAACCGAATATTATAAAACCATCTCAGGACTTCAGATAACATTTTCAATCAAGCAAATCGAACATTATAGAGAGTGCAGTAGGCGATTCTTGACATCACAATCGAAGAGCATAAATCGGAAGAAAAGGATTTGGAGTCATTAAAAGAAATGGGGAAAACAGAAAAGAGGGTCCAGTGTTGGTGACAAGACTCCCGTGATTGGACAAGGGCTAAAAGAAAATTAAAGTCGTTCGGCTGTAAGGTGTACTTCTCAAAGGGTATTTCATCTTTCGTCAAGGACGGCACAAGTTCGTGGGTAGGGCGCAGGAGAAGAACTCATTAAAAAGTTGATAAAGAAGATCCGGGAGGAGGAGAAAAGGAAATTGAAATTCTATCACTTGGGACCGATAATGATATAATTGGAGCATGCCGAGGGTTGGGGGTATTAATGAGATGTTCAAACCAGGGGTTGCTTCCTTCACCAACCTACTTCAAAATACGGATTTGCCACACCTTCTTAGGGTGAATAATTTGTTGCTGATTCAATAATAATTAAAAAAAAATTATGTAATTGACTACTTCCACCAAGCAGAATTGTCTGGGCTTCAGAATAAATTATACATAATCGCCAAAAGGGACCAAAAATTGCACTGTCCAATTAAACAGTTCCATTTAAGCACTAGTTCTAAGTAAACACAAGGTAAAATTCTCTTTATGTACCAACATTGCACATCATTGGAAGACAACAGACAAAACTTACAAACAAGGCATTTATATTATAAATATAATTTCAACAATCTTACCTCCTGACCTTGTCCCAAATCCACCTCGCCATCTCCACACATACTTACAAAATTCCCCATCTTAATTTTTCCACCCCTACTTTCTACCACATTTATTTATACAAACAAGGTATTTTAACATGACTTGAGGGAATTGACCTCATGAAATCTTAACAGTCTTCCTTCTTAGGCTACTCTTTACTTGGCATTTCTTGTTATCTTTAATTTTTCATTATATTTTTCCCCATTATTGTAAATTTGTACTCAAAACCACCTCTTAATTTCCTTTCTACAAGTTTTGTTTTATATCTCGTTTCAAATAATAGCTTCTTTTCTCTTTGTAAGTTTGATTTCTGTAATTATTTTATTTTAGTACTACCAATTGTGTTCTTATATGTTACTATGGTTTTCTTATTTTTCGGTTCTTCGTAAACGAACGCTATGTTGAAATAGATTCTTCTTAAAAATATACGTTATACGAGGAAGTGAGGGAAAATCAAAACTAAAGCATAATTGTGTCCCCTTAGACTGAAAATTGTATTTCTTTTTTCTAAAACTAAATTCTTAGAAACTACGGGGGAAAATATAAAATGAAAAGCAAGATTAGCCAAATCGAATTAGTTATTTACCTGAAATAAAATTGAGTCTCCTGGTTTTAAAGAATCATGAGTATGAGGTGGACTTTTTATTTTTAGTTCACTTGAAATATATCGAACAATTATTTTTTAAGTCCATTAGAGAACATATTTTTTATAATGTTAAGTAGTCTTTAAACATCTTGAACATTTATTAATTATTTCTACCAATTATAATTGGAAAGAAAAATAAATAATTATTTATTCCTCATAGGGGGCGAGGTCAGCTCAGTGGTAGAGCACTGGACTAATAAGCTGGAGCCCTGAGTTCAAATCCCGAGCAAGCACTAAAGATTTTTTCTTCTAGTGTCTTCGTTCATGGGTTGAATTCGGCCTCCCTGACCGTCCCTAGGCCAATCCAGCCTTTAATTAAATTAATAATGGGTACCTTGGTGCTAACGACTCTAGCAGTCGAAGCGGCAGGGGGAGCATAGTACTGACCACACTATCTCCCTAGTGTGCCGTATGGTCATGAATCAGATACCTCTATAGTATCTGCCCCTCAGGGCCCTCGTGGCCTGTTACGGGACTGTTTTTTTTTTTATTTTTTATTCATCATATAAATTATTTGATTTTATCAGCCCCCATTACAAGTTGGGTGCAAGCAAGATTTTTAAGAAGTAAATAACATGAAATGTAAAACTGCTACTATAAAATCAAAACAAAACACTATATCGAATTTAAAAATAAAAACAACAAATAAGAAGTCTAAAATTGTAAAAACTAAAAATAATTTTAAAACATTTATAATTGTTTTTCGCCTTCTTATGAACATATAAAATGTAAAAATAAAAATAAAAACATGCTGTGTATATATAACAGCAAAAAAACATGCTGTGTATATATGTCTGTTATGTGAGTTTGTATAAAAATGTATAAAAGCTGTAGGATAGGTTCTATATGTGGACTACTATCCATCACCAGTTCATTAATTCCGTAAATAAGTGTTTTACTGATAAAGTCGTATTACATTTTGCACAGAGTGGTATGTTTTGTTTTGTCATTAAGTTAGAGTGGGTAAGTAGTGTATGTCTAATTCGAAGTCTTGTAAGGACTACTTCTTCATGTCGGTATCTTCTATAGCTGGAGTTCTACTGTTGTATTAATAGCTTTATCTCCGGAAAATTGTATTAATTCGAAGACAACCTGTTTCAAGCCGGATTCTGTTCTGTAATCTGTGAAATGTCTTTAGTGCATGATCTAGTGGCTAATTGTGCTGGAATGTCTACGTCAGTTAGTTTCAATAAATCATAATGTTCTGGTAGCCACGGCATAATAATGTTACATGGGACTTTTTTTTTTCTTTTTTTTTTTACGGCGCATCGGCATTCTGGGCCATTAGCGCCGGATTGTCAAGTGTATTTATTTTTTGAAATATGTCTGCAACAATTGATTGGGAGCGAGAACAAAGAACTTAACGAGTCTGTGAAAAGCGTGATTTCTTTCTGGCAAGTGGTTGGAATATTTGAATTTTTGGCAAGGTATGGTTTATCGCGAAGAATTCGGAAATTTTAAAAACATTTATAGGTGTTTGAAGTATATTTGAGTGATCGGTGTACTCTAAGATTTTCATGTTTAGCGGTATTTTTCTATCTTTTATAAAGCTCATTTCAATAAAATATTTGTACAAAAAATGTTTAGCAATTATTATGTAGATAGCAATGGCCATCTCGAGGTGGCTCGTTTGATTCAACGTAGAGGCTACTACGAGTACTATAAGTCCTGTATATTGAATTGTGTCTTGTAGTTTCAGTGAACTTTGATGGCCGATGAAAATTCTGTGCAACCATAATCCGGCAATATATAGGTATAGGCTCGATATAAAATCAGGATAGAACACCTGTCAGCATCCTATTTACAATTATCCAGCATCCTCAATAAATTCCAAGATTTTGTGCGTTTAAAGAGGAATCCTTTCCAGTGGGGTAGCCACGGAAGTCTGGTAAACAAATTCAGTTCTAAAAACTTCATATTGTCAGTGAAGGTAATATTGCGTTGCCCTATGCATACCGAGACCGCAACTGCATCCAACCCCGTCAGTAATCGCATGGGCTTACTGTATATACTGTATCTATGTTAAAGATCACATAGATGGCTACACCATCACAAGCCTTACCACTCAGACAATAATCATTCCTGTAAATAGAAAAACTATGCTCCTACAAATTAGAGTAACTCGAAATAACTTTATCCCTAGTCAAGTTGAAAGGTGCTTTGAGAGCCCTTTAGCGACGATCTGACGTTAATATCCTGAAGGGTCAGAGGATCAGGATGGTAAGATGATTAAGAAGGAGAGGTCAGATCTGGAGGATTAGCTGGTTCTGGCCTTTCATTCTCTCTGCGGTTTACTAAGTTCTACTAAGTACTGAAAGGTGAATGTATTAGCAAGGGCTTAAGGGGGAGAAACATGCTTATCGACGATCTAACACAAAATATTTACCTAAGTAGATCAATTATTACAAACGATATTGTAGTAACTCAAATAATTGGCTGCTGTTCTCTGCTTCCAAAATATATGCCTCTTTGTTATTTTCCCCCTCCTCCATCTTTTACTTGTACAAAATCTATTTGAATACCTGTGTGGTCGTGAGGAGCTAATAACTGCCTAAACAAAGAAAATTTTTTAAGCAGTCGAGAAACAAAAAGACAAATTGCTTAATAATTCAAAATCTACTAAATACTGAATTGGGAAGGGTTGTCTTAAACCAAAAAAAAAAAAAAAAAAAAAAAAAAAAAAAAAAAAAAAAAAAAAAAAAAAAAAAAAAAACTCGAAATTCACAATATGACGCCGGTGGTCATAGTACTGAACGACTACAAGCTGCTCGGCAATATTTCAGTTTTCAAAACGCATTGCTGAATAAATTGAAGCCACCACAAGCGAACCTGCTTTTCCTTAGAGTCAGTTGGCCAAGTAATGATATTCTACCAATGAGAAACTCTTCTTTCGTATTGTATTATATTGTCATTTTCGTGATAAGTTGATCTATCTTT
The DNA here is from genome assembly GCA_946811695.1 of Gonocerus acuteangulatus. Taxonomy (NCBI): domain Eukaryota; kingdom Metazoa; phylum Arthropoda; class Insecta; order Hemiptera; family Coreidae; genus Gonocerus; species Gonocerus acuteangulatus. The sequence continues at coordinate 123,221,235 of OX328123.1, read as the reverse complement.
AATATTACCCCCCCCCCCCCAAACTTCTGGGTGAAGAAATCACCTAATGTTAAATATACACGAGTGGCCAAATAAGGCCTACCAAGACATAATGATTGGATGCTTTGCACAAGTGCTAAATCCTTGCCAACTTTCATTTGTGTCGGTCTAAGAGGTTATGCCCCTCAATCTCATAAAACATGTGATACACAAGGCCACAAGGTTTCACCATGATGAATGAACTGGTTACATTTCGTTTCCGTAATTAACCATTGTACCAGTGTGTTGACCAAAAAATTGATCCATTTTGTAGAGAGGCTTTATCCAAACACCAGCTCAAGCACCTAATTCATTCTTCGAGCCGTCGGTGTAGCAATAACTGTCCATCCGGCTTGGTACCTTCTTATGCTCCAGCGCTGCCTCTCTTAACTTGATTGATGTTTCAAATATTGAGGTGAAAATCCAATAGCATACACAGAATTGGATCCTTCAAGTTTATTCGGATAACTTCACAATGCACGCACATTGTTGGGCATGGCCTAGGTCCCATCATTTTTATCCTAGCGTGTATCTGGTTGTTTCTTCAATGAATGGTCTAAAATTAAGTAGAATCTCCATAGCCCCAAAGGGGGTAGAACCCATTGCTTCCGAAATCATCAGGCATGTCATCCTTTGCGGGGAGTCCAACATTCTGTTGTTGCTGCTAGTGCGGCAGCGATGCCACCAAAATATAAGTCGAAGCAAGGTGCTACGAAGAAAATGACTCACATTCATTTTCCCTCACAAGGAACCCCTCCAAGAACTGGCAAGTATTTCCAGATCAATCTTGTTCGTAAGATCGATAATCCGCCGCCAGTGAACCCCTCCGCGGAAGATAACGATCTAATTCAAGACAGTGCAAAGGGCCGAGTGAAGGTAGTGGAGGGGTTGTCCTAATCGAATATACCGCCGAAGCGTTCAGACCGGCGAAGGACTCGCGGGAGATGACGTCCCTAGCCGCCGGCCACATGGCTTCTGGTGCTAATCTCGTTACAGCCTCTCGGCCTCCTTTCATTCACTAATTGGAGTGGCCTACGGTCAGGTGACACCCTCTCATCTGCAGGGAGGATTCCTTAAACTCCTCTACCCGACAGCACCTAGAAACTTCAACCCTCGGATTTGTATATTGATTTTATCCTCTCCTGGGTCTAGTACCCTATTAAAACTCTATTTGCCCCTCAACGATAATTTGACGGGCGGATGGTCAAGCCTTCCGCATAATTTCTCATCATCAGTTTAGTTCATAAATAAAAGAAGAGATGGAAGAAAATTGTTCAATGTCAACAAAATATCTTACGTTCCAGATGACATCCTGGCGTTTATATTAAATTATTCAAAGGTGCGTTTCCTCCCTCCCTCCATAGCGACAAAAACCCGCTTATGAGGTTGACCTCATGACGCAGTCGGGAAGTACCAACTAGAAAATTTCACGTTTCTTAACACATAGATCAAAAATAACGGTTGTTCAAATAATATATATATATATATATATATATATATATATATATATATATATTATACATATTTTACTAAGAGAAAAGTTAAATTCTAAACAGGATGTACTAAATAAACTTTGAAATTAAAGATTAGACAAATTAGATTTTAAAGCTACCTGTAAGATGGCGCGAAATTGTAGACAGTGGTGAATAAAATATCATAGATTAAGATGTTAGATTCTGTTTTATTTACAATATTTCAAAATTTCCCCGAAATGCGAACGAACTTGTTGATGGACCTAATACATACTTTTTTTTGTTAACTGACAAGATCGCTTCCTACAGTATTTGACCTTTACCTGGTATCACCTTTTTAGAGTTACGCTAATAGTATCATGGGTCAAAAGAGACCAGGAGGTATTATTTTTTTTATTTTTTAAGTAGGTAACCTGTTATGATTTTTTTTGTTGGGAAAATGTTAAATATTTTAGTGTAAAATGGTGGGCTTTAAGGTCATCTGGACACCTAGTAGACCAGGGTAAATGTAGAAAACATTTTTCGTTGTAATAGGCATTTTTTACATGGAATGTTATCATCAAAAGAAAATTTCGGGGACCATGGCTGTATGTTGTGGAATGCATTTTAAATTACGCATGGTCTTTGTAAAGGGTGCAAGAACATTTTTCATAATTAGTAAAAATCTTTTGTCGCTTTTTTTTTTTTTTTTTTTTTTTTTTTTTTTTTTTTTTTTTTTTTTTTTGGCTGACTGAGAAAACCTGGTGATTGAGAAGGACCTGGAGTGGAGCAAGAACTTTATTCCTTATGACAGATCTTAATTTTCATAACTGTTTCCATCAACAATAAACCCCTGAGAGGCTATTACACTATTTTAAATACACAAATATACATGTTTGAAACGCTTTTTTGTAACTTTTTTTTAGATTAGTCATCGCTAAAGCATATTTACGTAACTAGTATCATGGGTCAAAAGTGATCCGAAGCGAGCTAATACACAAAGACAGAAAATCAGGTCGGGGTGACTACCTTCTAAGAGAGCAGCTATGGAAATACGAATACAAAAAAGTTCGACTAGCAGGAACTGCGTCATCATAGCGCGGTTCGGCTCTTATCCCTAGTCTAATTTGAAAAGATTAAAATAGAAACAGTTATTAATTTGGTTCGACTTTTCTTGAAAAGGTTTTATGATCTTACCTGAATGGGTCGGCGAATCCCAGAAAGGCCCCCTCACTGAGGCAGTTGGAAAGCCTTCGAATCTCTCTTTGAAAGCTATATTTCAAACAATGAATTGTTCTTCTTATTTTACTTAATCTGTTGTATTGTCAAATACTTTATCCAACTATAAGCAATTAAAAAATAACAAGGAATAGAAACAGACAAAAAGAACCGTTCGAATAAACGAAATCAATTATTTCAAAGTTTAAGCAATCATTTCTCCGATTGACATCGCCTAATCAAAACTTTCTTCAGGACCTTTTTTGTAGGGCATTTAGTATGCTTTCGAATGGTAACCTTCAAAAGCATTCAAAGTTACCAAAACGTTACATGTCTGTTAATAAAATATTTTATTCTAACCGTTTCTTGACTCCAAACGTAACCAAACTTTCAACATATTAGTTTTGATGAAATTCGAACATGCAGAAAATGTTTTAACTGAATCCCATGATTCTATGTACCCAAACCAAAAACGTTATTCAACAAATATTTTTCCAATTTTCTCGAAAACGGTTAAAGCTATCGCCTTAAAAATGGTTTCATTCGTTCCTAGGCCAAGAAGCCTATAAAACCAGTACTTGCAAGCATATGAAGTAAGCGCAACGATTTTTTTCGCGCGATGTTCGCTCCAAAAACGGATTCTGCAGGTTAACGAACTTGACCTTTCAAATTATACGACAGATTTTTGTGTCAAATTTCATCAAAATCGGACCATTATTCGCTGACCTATGCCGCGAACAGACAAATATATATATATATATAAATATATATAGAATATATATATATATATATATATATATATACAAATTTGAACCACCATCATTTTCGGTCTCTGGGGTTCTGAAACGCAAAATTTTCTAGTCGGCACTTCCGGATGGAACTACAACTGGCGTTGTCTGTCATGCATATCGAGTATAGCGAAATAGCAGGAACCTTCGGGTCATTTATGACCCATGATACCAGTTGAAGGTTAATATATGTAAGTTGAAGACGAACATAAGAATAAGACGCGTACAATGAGAGAGACGGAACTCGATTAAGAGAAGGTTGTAGGTGGCGACTCCCCCGGGGTAAACAGTGGACCGGCAGACCAAACTTGTCCGCTACCAATTTACTCACCATAATTAAAGCCAGGATTGAGCCATCTGGACCTTCCCCTTCCTCTGGATCAATGCTGTTTACACAATCGCCACCTCTTTCGCAATCCTCCAGGAATCCGGTGTCACCCTCGTTCCAAACACTCACCCTCCCCTCCCCCCTGAAACTTGCCTTCTTGTTAGGGGCATTCGAGTAGACTTCCACCTATGCATAAGGGGTTCAATTCCACATTTCATTAACTATATATATATTATGGGTGTATATAGGAAATAATTTCGAGGGGGAAGGCTGTGAACATTTGGGGGTATGGTGTACTAACAATCTAGAACTAAAAAGCTAGTACACCCAAAATAAAACATTAATTCTTAACTCAGTGATCTTCTTTCATTTATTTTTAAGGGTTTTATGACACATTTTTACCGATCAAATCAAAAATTGTTTTTTTTTTTTTTTTATGGCTGCAGCCCCATCAGCCCCCTCCCATTACATACGCCCAAGATATATTTCACTTCTTCTTTTTTCTTTTAATAGCAGGTAAAGTAGAGCACCATTCATTTACTTCAACTACTTTATTTGAAATATTTTTCCCGAAACGTTTTTTGCCGTATTTATTTCAAGGGCTTTCGCACCCATGGCGATTTACATTTAAAATAAAATAATATATATATATATATATATATATATATATATATGCATGTATATGAAATACGATGCTTTCGGGGCTGTACTAATATTATAGATATGAATAAAAATTATAGATATACATTATATCAGGGCTGTACTCCCCGTGGTCTAGTGGCCCAGATGTCGGTGCGCCGTAAAAAATCACCACGATAAGTTATCATCAAATTAGGTTACAAGTACCGAAGGTAAACGTCATTTCTACCAATTGGAAATTGGCTGTTATTTGCAAACACAATTGCACAAATAATTCCCCATTGTCTGATTGACGACATTCCACCTAAAAACGTAAAAAATGTAAAAAGAACAATCTCAAGAACCTTAAAAATGATTACAGAATCATATAAAATTATAATGCTATGACCCACTAAATTTAAACGTACGTTTTTCGGGATTGAAAAATTTGAGGAACTGAGCACTCAGATGAAACGAAGGATATTTGCTTAAATTCATAATTTACATATTTATTTCCTGATATAATGTACAAAACACATGTTCTTAGCCAGATACGCAAAAAATAAATCAATTAGTATTAAATTTGTGTAATATAATAATAATTGTTTAAATTGGATCACTCATACGGGTGATGTGGGTTCGAGTCCCGTAAGGAGCAAGTTTTTAATTTCAGGGCAGATTGAAAACATTCCCTGCTCCACCATGAATTTGGAAGTGTGGCAAGCTACAGATAGCCCGGCGCTAATGGACTAGATGCGCCGAAAGAAAACAAGTCCATAAAAATACGACTCTAATAAAAACAAAGTCCGTCATGCAGGAGCTGCATAACTAAGCACTTTCCTCAGAATTGGGTAGTGTCGAGTGCATTCCTGAATAATTTGCTTAAAATAACCTATATAGATAAATAAAATAACATAAATAACACCTGTTTCAATTAAATTCAAACATAGTACGACCGGTATGAGTAAATTAGTAATTTGGGTCCGGAGTAAACCCCCCTTCCTAATGAACCGATTTAGTTTATTTTTACAACACATTTTTCTCTTTAGCTGACCAGAACGAATACCGAGTTTCGTTGAAATACAACACAAATTATGGCTGGTATTGGCAAATAACTACTTTGGCTCCGGAGTAAACCCCATCTCCAGATGGACCGATTTTCTCGGTTAACGAACTCGTTCAATCGTTTGATTGGGGAATACTATATACCAAGTTTCGTGGGGAAGAAACAAAAACTCTGGCCGGTATCGTGTTAACGGACACATATATAACTATATATTTATATATATATATATATATATATATATATATATATATATATATATATATATATATATATGTTAACTGGGGTCATTTTCGGTGTCTACTAGGTAGGATCGATAAAGATTTGAAGAAATTTTTCAAAAATTCCGTCATGAGTGCAACCTCAATAGCTACTTTCCTTCGGAGGAAAGTGCTAATAATCCATTTAGATATTTTACCTAACCTAAATACTCTAGCTTCTGATATTCCTAGAAATCTAGACCGAATTCCATGATGCTCTGCGAAAATCATTAGAATCCTAGAGAACATGCCAGGTAGTTTCATACAACAGAATCAGAGTAAAATTAAGTACTACTTTATATTAATTAATATTTATTTTACCTATAAACCTACTTTTAGCATTTAAAACGTTGCAACGCGTTGACTTCGTTGAAACCATACTCTAAACTATCGATGCGTGCGTTACTGGATAACTCTTACCCCATACTGCTTTTCTTGTATAATGCGGTACGGGCTTACGTCATCCAGTATATTTTTAACGTTTTTTGTTTTGTTTTTGTTTTTTTAAAGAATTTCTTGGTAAAATGTGTTTTAAAAATTAAAAAAAACTGTTTTAATTAATTTAATCACAAAGATTTCGTTTCGTGGTAGGTAATATTAACACCAATTCTCAATTCATAAACATCTTGTTTCCAATAAAAAATAATGGTAATTAAAGGAAATATGTGAAACGCAGTAATGGATATAGAAGTGCAAACAGAGATGCTGTTAACACTTTGACACTTATGGGATTTATGATATCCCGTAAAGCAGTTAACGTGTTAATCGTGTGTTAATTTGACTTCTTCAAGCTCTGAGTGTAATTGAATTTCTGAATGAATATATCTAACTATTAACTAAATGTCTATAACATTCTTCCTGTATTAGGCATAATATTCTTGATTTGGACAATATTCGTGAAGCTTCCTTCCTACTAAGGAATACATTAAATACTTTTTAATTAAGAAATTTATTATTTTATTAAATAGTTTTATGAAAATTTGGGAATATTTATGATGAAATATAGTATATTGATTCACTTAAACAAGGCAAGGCTTGGAGATTATAATTTAGGCCAATAAGAGACAGTGATGTACTCTTAGCCTTTTCTTCCAAAGAATGTTTTTGAGAAATTAAAAAATAAATAACATCAGGAAGAAATTAGGTGTATTTATCCGAAGCAAATAGTTCACAAATTGTCAGCCATAAAAAAATGGAATTGAGAAACGTTTTTACATTCGGTGCTGAATCAAAGACATGAATAGCTCTAATACTCGATCTGTGTCATTTCAAAAGAGGCTAAAAAATTCGCCCCGCGTTTTTCTAATGAAAAGCCCGGGAAAAGCCTTGCTATTTCTGGTCGAGATTGGGTTTTTAAGCCGTTGCCGAAGCTCTCGCACAGATAGGCATTAACTCCTCCATTGTTACCTATCACTCCCCGTTAAGCCCTCGACTCCATCCTCTTCTCTGAATAATATCTATACACTGTGGATGTTATTAAAAGCGAACCGAGGGAGAGATCCCCAACCTAGACAATTCCCCATTCAATATCACCCCATGGCAGGAGCACACTTTTCACGGTCAATAGGTCTCTGACGTCATTCCTGATAACTTATACGCTAACAATATCGGTATCGTCAAATCATCCCGTCTCATTTTATTTCACTCATCGAACTGCTCACAACCATTTTGATTGTAGTGTAACTAAGGTGCACACAAGAGAAACTTTCTTCATAAAACTGAAGTTGCTTGCAACGAATAGACATATGACCCTAGTTTCGTGCACACAAAGTTTCATGAAACTTTAGTTAGAAAAGGGGTTTCAATAAATTCGTTCAATCGGTTTCCTGTTCCTTCATTTTCACTTTTCATCAGCCCAAGTGCACTTACCTCAGTGAAATTGTTAATTTTTCCTCAGCGCTCAGAGCTAACACTAATCAACAGTACGTGCGTGTACAACACGATCACATCGTCGTCAGAATTCATCACGAAACTGATGGAAAATCGTTGCTTCTATGTGCACGTTTAATGAAGAGGTTTTCTCGAAATCCATTACATTAAATCAGTTCTATGAAACAAGTTTGCACCTCGCCTAACAATTTAAGTTTGGAAGTTCCCTTTTCTACCACCTGATTTATATTATTATTACTATTATGCAATATCATTTATAAATTTACCTAAAAAAAACCATCGGAACGTAAAAAACTGTAAATATAATTCCAAATTAACTTAATCGTCAATTTATTAAAGATAGCTCTTCAAGTTTCGCATCATCAGATGCTTCTTCGGGAGCATAAAAACCAGATACATCCAAATGGAAGGAAAGTGAACCATTAATTACAAACGTCCCGTCATAACTGAAGTTGATATACATAGAACAGGCATCTCCGTATCTAGTCAACTGTTATGATATCCATAGAGCCCCATATAGTGTTTCAAAGAGCGATCGTTGAGAAAGAAGATAGAGTAATTTCCGCTTTGGATACAATCCGTTACCGGTTGTAGCGCTTAGAAATTTATATTCTCTTAGCTTCTATTAATATACTTCCCTTTTAGATTTTATTGTATATTTTTCACGAAGGATCACAGCGTACGAATAAATACTTCTATTACTTTGGAATATGAACGGACTACATTTAGTCAGTAGGTCGCGACGAATCTTCATGTCCCTACGTAGTCTACAAACAGCGAGTAAGTGTGTAGTCGTCAAGATGTCATGTACAACTTGTACATTTATTAGAAAAATGCAGATTTTGAACTGAAAGATTCTTGTTTCAAATTCAGAATTTCCCAGAAACTAATTCTTTCATTAACCTACAATTTATGACATCATTGAAAGTTTGTTTTCGCTTTTAGAATCTGAATGTTGTTTGCCTCTGATGTGTTCTTGAAGAAGCTCCGGACTATGGTCGTTTCTTGACAACTTCGATAGGAACCAGGACTGACCCAGTTCCGTCCTGGCATGGCTGTGTTGCAGCATCGGGTTAAGTGCTCCCGCGTTTCTATTTATACTATCGCTGCGTCGATATATCACTGCCCTTGCCGAATGCTCAAGATTTATTGAGCGGAAAACGGAGATATATATGCAGTCATTTAATCTCTTTCAGTATAAGATTGGTTTTCTTTTGCTTCATCCATCGACGAAATTTATTTTTTTTGTTTCTGTTTGCTCCCATGATTGGTTTTATTCATTTGTTTATTTACTCCTAGCAACAATAACAAATTTTTATTGTTAAAATTAAAAAATGAAGGCAGTCCTTCTCCTGGACAATCTTATTTATTTTTACCAACAAGTTAGTATAAACAAGATATGTAAATCACTTTTCTTATGGTCCAAGTACATCTCTTAATTACATATTGCTTTATTTAAATTCCCCAAAACGGTGCATGGCCTTTTTTGATCTCTTCATGTTCTTTCTTTCTTAAAATTAATAAAAACAACTTTAAAAGCCAGTATCCGTAGGGGAAATTACTCCATCCTCTGTCATAACATTCTATCTTGGAAACACTATAACACAGTTCCCCATTTTCTTACCTTTTCTGTTTTACTAAAATACCCATTTTACTGTTAAATTCAAATAAAAAAAACTCATTAAAATGTTAGTTATACAGATACAAAAGCCCGTTTAAAAGAGCAAAACTAACAAAAGCTTCAAGCACTCATTTCTCCGATTGACATCGCGCCATCGAAAATTACATTAGAACCTTCTGTGTAGAAAATTTAGAAGGCTTTGATTTTAAATTTAAAGGTGAGTAAAAATAATAATGCCTGCTGGAAAGAAATTTTAAAGGAAAGGGAGGTCCTAATCTTTCCATTACCAAATTAAGTATGTTTTTTTTTCCTTGTAAGCGTGATATAGTTTTAATTGCATGTTGTTATTTATCTAGTAATTTTTATTATATTGTGTCGTACCAATAGCATGTCTAGGTTGATGTAATTTATAGCAGCACTGCTTGTTATTTTATTTCATGTTTGGAATACTGCTTACTTAGAGCTTGCTTTGATCACAACGGTAATGCTGTTAGTTAACTTAGCATGATCCTAGAAGTAATAGCTACAACCTGGCAGACGGGTTATATCCATAGTCTTTCGCATTAACATTGTTTGTGTTTGCATGTAAATATATATATATATATATATATATATATATATATATATATATATATATATGATTTGTTGCTAAATAAATGCTCTTATTCATTCATTCTTGTGTGAATCCCTCCCTTCGATTCTAGACTACCGCTAGTTCTCAGGAGACAACAGTTATTTCAAATACACAAAAAAAACAGCCATTCCAATTTTTTGTGGTTAGTTATACTGATAGACTCAGTTTACTGCTGAAAGCATTTAAAGGCGCGGGGAATGCGTTTAACAAGCCAGGGAACACATTTAAACGTTTTTCTCTTAAGACCGCCCTACTTAAGTTCGCAAATTACCTTTTTTTTTTTTTTTTCTTTTTTTTTGAGATATCGATTGAATCGATACAAAGAAGCTATTTTCAATACTCGTTGTAGAAATGAAACAAGAACTAAAAGTTTTACTCAGACGTGACTGCCTGCTTATATAAGCCTATGCTTTGGCGGCATCAATTTGGTTAGAAAGTAAATCATTTTCTGTAACATTCAAATGACTTTTTTAATGTAAATTTCAAGGAAACAAAATATTCTGTCATTTCTACAGTGTACCATTCTAAGCTTTCCAGATGAATTCATGGGTATAAGAAGAATGACATAAGGAACATGCTAAAATTAAGTAATAGAAGAACATTACCATTTTGAATGATTTTCTTGAGTCGTAAGATAGACTGAAGATATTGTATATGTTACCGGCAAAGTATAGAATCAGGCATTCTATAGAATGCCTAAATCCAGCCGGCAATGTATGAAATAAAGCTTATTTCATACTTTGCCTAGGCATTCTATAGAATGCCTACTGTGCTTTAGGCAAAGTATGAAAGACAGGATTTGTAGCTTGTAGGAGTAACTACCGGCGCACACACGGCAAATTGAGCCATTTAGGGCGACAAAAGTATTTTGGGTTTTTATGTTTTAATGTTTTTACTTTTTATGTTTTTTGTTTTTAAATGATTTGTTTAATAAGCCAGAATACATTACTTTTTACATTGTTTTCAACTATTAAGAGTGTTTAGGATCGGTTAGTAATAAAATAAAACGCAGAATTATAGAAAACTTATAGAAAATTCATGATCTTCGGCAACTGGATTTCTTTTTGTAACCATTTTGCATGTTTTTTTAAGAATCTTTCTTCCATATAATTACAATCTTTCCATTTGGCCGTTATCTTAGTTACAAAGACTTTCATTATATATTTTATTTGTTCTTCGTATATTTGTGAGTTAAATATTTTATATTTATTCACAATATAAGTACACAATTTTTGATTGCACGTGAGACCTGAAACTTTGAATAAACTTTCATTTTTCATCACAAAAAACAGTTCTTTTCTTGTTATATATAAAACGCGTTCTTCAGCAGCTATCTGACTATCTAAACAAAATTTAAATTTACATCAAAAGGGGGAAGAAGGGGGAGCTAAAAGTGTCAAGACAGTAAAGTAGAAGCTTAAGGCTTTTTGAAAAAAAATATTTGGAACTGGAACTTTGAGGAACTTTTTTTGAAACCTTACTCAAACTTAAGTAATCAACAAAATATGTAAAATTTAGTAATCATTTCATTAATAATTTTTTTTTCTTTGATATGCCTTTATGTTATGACAAATATATTATATATTTATAAAGAACATACCACTAGGTAATAAATCCATTGTGAAAAGAATTTATGAAATTTGCACAAATTTTTAAAACACACCTAACTAAGACCGTAGTTGGAACAAGACTAGACAGTGGAAGTGGAAGAGACTAGCAATGGTTGCCTTCCTTATTGTCTTAGACAGGTCTGGATTAAACTAGATAAAAAAACTCGTTCGGTTTTCAATGAATAGAAGACTCTAGCACGTGTTGACTCGTAAAATGACTTTTTACAATGACATCACATTTTCGACTTTTGTCGCCCTAAAGTAGGTGTTTTGCCCAGTGTGCGGCGGTGCGATTGCGGATTTATATCCATGAACATCGCTTCTGATGATGTCTAGGAGAATTAGAAGTATGCCTAGAACGACTTTTGGGCATACGTGCTATTCTGCGCTCGCTCAAGAAGATATCAAAACCTTAGTTAATCCAACTCGCAGAAATTAATAGAATTCTATTAAATTCTGCGTGTTGGATTGACTAGGGTTTTAATATCTTCTTGAGGGAGAGTAGCGAGCGGAAACGCGTAGCACGTGTGCCCAAAAGCGACAGCTTACGACAGGTCAGCTACGACAGGTGAGTCTAAATTTCAATTATACTTCTTCATTAAGGATTATTGCGTATGCGCATGTTTACAAATACGCTGTTTACGCCGTCTTTTATAGCCTCCATAACAGTGAACTTTAGTGCTTAATAACTTCTTTCCTAGTTGAGAGCAACTTTTTTTTTTTTTTTTTTAACGGATTCGTGTTTAGTGCATCAAAATACGTTATAGTGCATTCTTTGAAGAAAAGCGGTACTGAGGACGCTTTATTTTAGTGATTTGCATTGATTCTGAACACTCAAATTCTACCTGTTGTCATTTCTAAAAAGTATCTAAGTAAAGTGTATGTAGTATACTAAAAACCTTTTTAATTTTATACAATGCCAAATAAGCAACAGGCATTCTATAGAATACCTAGGCATTATATAGAATGCCTAGGCAATGTGTGTAATACGATGTAGAAACTAATACATTCTACACTTTGCCTAAACCACTCAGGCATTCTATAGAATGCCTGGATTCTATACTTTGCTGGTAACATATAAACCAATCCGGTTCAACCATGTTTAAAAAATATTTTTAAATATTTTCGTTACGAATTTTCAGGGAACATTTGAAAGAAATAAACTGATATAATGTAAAAATATTCACCTTTTGGAAACAAACTTTCTCCATCCGAAACAAGAAGATGAGAAAATTCAGGAAGTTCAATAGTGCATAGAAAGAGAAGTAGAAAGTTTGGTAGTAAAAATTCATCAGATCCCTCTTTTATGGTGAGTCTTGAAGCAACGGTCAGATATGTCTCTCACAAAACTTCAATAATCTAAGGGTGCAAACAAAAGTGTTATTGAAAGACTTGGTCTTTGATATCTGTTGGAAAGTAGACCGTGCAATAAAGAACTGGAATAATGCATATATCGCTTTTATTTATATTGTTGAATAGGAGTTTATTTCAGTGAGGGGTTGAGTTGGTAGTTTAAGGGCAGAAAACTCCGTAAAAAATAAAGAAAAACACACATTAAAAATGTATATATTAATTTCATTATTTATTCATTTTTTAGTATTAGTTTTATTTGTCATTATTTTTTGACATCTTTAGTAATTTTCCTTCTTTTTCTTTTTGTTTATTTTTTTTTGTATATACATTTTTATTTATTTATTTTTTATATAATTTTTTTATTTCATTTTTAAAAATGTATTTATTGCTTTTTATTTATTTTTTTTGTGAATATATACTATCGATTACGCTATATTTGATTAAAACCGTCAAATTTACTACTATATTTCAGTGTGACAATGATTTTTTTAAATTTGCTTTTTTTATCCTAAATTTTCAAGTACATTATGAATATGATATATAATTACAGTTCTGAGTATACCGTTAGAAAGAAAATTAAATATTAAAACTTTTGTGATATTCGGCATCTTGTAGAAGACTTATTTGTTAATCTCAATTTTTTGAACAGTTATTGCGGTTTGAAAAAGAAACTTGTAAATATTGAAAGTGTATTAGACTTAAAGGAAAATTATTATTAGTATTAATTTATAGTCAGTAATAATTTTAATTATTACTGACTCAATGAGTTCATTAAAAGCTATTGAACGCAGAGACTCAAATAATCCCATAATTCAAAAAATTGAGGAAGCCTGTCTCCACATGCAAAATAAAACTATTGCTCTAATCTGGGTCCCTTCTCACCGTAATATTGGTTTAAACCAGAAAGCAGATGAGGAGGCGAATTCAGCTAGAGAACAGGTTGAAGTGGTTACAATCATTGAGGAAGCCACAGCTCCGGACTTGAAACATTTTGTCAAGAAGACAATACTTCACTTTTGGACTGAGGATTGGCTAAAAGTTAACAATCACCTCAGGAAGATAAAAGAGGATGTAAAACTATGGACTACGTCAGAGCGGCAGCATAGAAAACATCAAGTGATACTCAGCAGACTACGCATTGGCCACACGAAATTGACGCAAACATACTTGCTGCGAGGCTTACACTCACCAACATGCGATGCCTGCCATGAAATACTGACTGTGGAACACATTCTATTCTACTGTACTGCATTGAAAAAGGAGAGAGAAGCCCACGGAATCCCGAATAGCCTTAAAGAAGCACTAAAGAATGATTATCAACACACACAAAATGTAATTGACTTCATCAAAGAAATAAAATTATTATTGTAAATAAAAATCATTGACCTGCCAATGACTCTTCATGAGTAGAGGCAGACAATTAAAAAAAAAATAAAAAAAAAATAATTTATTGATAAGCATCCGTAACCATGGCGATTCTCTCTATATCAGTTTTACATATAGAATTAATCATCAACAGAAATATTCCATTGGAAGAATTCATATGCATTCAATATTACACTCTTATACATTTATATGATCCTCCATATACATCTAATTCTAAACTAGAAATAAAATTACTTTGAAGAAAAGAATTATAAAAAAAAAACAATACAAATAATCTAAGTGTGACATGTAAAACTTTGGAGTAATTCCATAATAATCTAGTATTTATTTTACTTGTACACCGCCACTTTCGCTACTTACACTATATCAGTGAATAAAAACGTTAGCCGTTAGAAATAAAAGTAAAGCAATATTAAGCGAAGACAAAGAAATTAAGTACTCTTTCGTACAGTAAAGTTGGTTGGTATTGATTTTGTGATGGCTGGTATGTGTGTGTGTGTGTGAATGTATGTCTGTATTTGTACGTGTATATATATGTGAAAATAACCCACAGAGAATTTATTATATATACCATTAAAGTAAAATAAATAAACAAAAAATATTAAAACTACAGATCTGTTCTTTACTACCATCTCACTGACTGACACACCACACAATGAAAATACCTAACCTACATCTTATCAGAAAACGTCACAATACAAAACAAGCAAAGTTAAAATCTGTTAAATTGTTACTTTGTATAATTTGTTAGCATATTTGATTACATATTAGAAATATAGAAATTGTATTCTCCTATATCTAGATATAAAATGAACAATATAAATACAGTGTAATGTATATTTATGTACTATGATGTACATATGCAATAATGTGTTTGTATGCACATATGTAATGATATAATTGTATGTATATATGTAATGATTGTTCTGAGCAAGTCGCTATAGTTACGGATGCTCATAAAATAAATATAAAAATATAAATAATAATCCATAGCTGAACTCATTTTCCTCCCTGATATATATTAACGTATTCCTATCCGGATAGTCACAGGAACATGAGCTTGGTGCTCCGGAAATAATATGTGGAGAAAGAAGGATTATTGAAGAAATGGTTCATCTATCCGCATGAAAGATGTTTGTGCAACTATTTCGCAGAATACGCTCTGAAGAACTAAGACCTAAAATAATGAATTTGATAATCTCAGAATGATTTTTTACTCCGAAAATAGGAACCTGATAAAGAATATCAGCCATTAGAGTATGTCTTAAGATCATCATGCTTACAAAGTATTATGTATTACGTGGCTTCTTGATTCTGAGCCTCTGACTACTTTTAAAGGACGTCCTAATATTTCTGCAGAGAAAGGATAAATGAGTGAAGCATGTTCGTGCAACAGCTTCCCCTTAAGAAAGATGAGTTAAAATGTTTAATTCTAAAACCTTAAACAAGTTTTGGTCCTGCGGCAATTGAGTACAGGAAGAAGGAGGGGTTATTGCAGAAATGAACTAGAGATTAGCCCGTTAATCGGCGACTGGAGCTTAGTTAATTTTCTGGACGGCGGTTCTGGAAGGACATAAAAACAAATGAGAAGGTCGGGAACAGACTTTCCGGACCGTAGACTTCTGATGGTTTCCAACCATCAGCCTAATTGGCTTTCCTCAACAAAAGTTGAAGCGAACGGTAAAAGTTAGTGGCCAAACTTTTTTTTTCTTCATTTAATTTTATTCAAATATTGAATAGAGAAGTAAAAATTCCCCCTTCCTATATATAGAGAGCGAGTGCAAGTCGGTTATAACAGTGAAAAGGATCAGTGAAGTTTGAATAGGAAGTGGGCCAAGTTTGGAAGTCTGTTTGCACATCCTCATGAAAACTTTTAAGGGGAATTCAAATCTGCAAATAAGACTTTCACGTATCAACTTTTTTAGTCCAAATAAATGATATCTTTAAACAGCATAAATCTTTATTTTTTCCATTATCAACAAAACATTCAGAGGCTATTTCCAGAAATCATGCAATTTTTAAGGATCATAGCGAGGAAATATGTTCAAAATGAGGGTACGATGGCGCCATCCCGAACAGCCAACAAAAATCGAGGTATCATAACGTATAGGTTCCGAAAAACCGGTCGGTCAAATTTGCTTATATGTATGCATGTGTTCATTTGATATTCGCGCTCTAATGTCCTCATACCTGGTCAGATTTCAATTATATTAGACCCAAAAATAATTTCTGCAACAAAAAGAAAACTACAACTGATCTTAACACAGCAGATTCCATCTATCTAAAAGTATGTTAACCAACCGATTCTATCTACATAAAACTATGTTAACCAGCAAATACCATCTACCTGAAAACTACGTTAACCAGCAGATTCCATATACCTAAAACATGTGTAAATCGCTGACTTAAATATCAACAATATAAATTACAAAACCGACAAACAAGGCATTTCTCCCACCTACGCCAAAATTTTCCACAAACTTTTCGGACCTGACTCTCAGGACTCATGTTCTCATGAGTGATTTATATGTATAGATCTATTATTTGTCTTTATTCATTAACTTTTTTCTGTTTAGCGGACAAACGCTATCAAAGAGTAGTCGAAACGTCTTTAATACAGATTTTTACCCAAGCCGTATTGATGTTTCCTTAGCCGAATCACAACTATTCCCTGACTACTTATCACCTCGACACTAGCGTATATAGAAAATAATTTCGGGGGACTGGGAACACCTAGGCATCTGGGGCGATGGTAAAATTTTAAATATTTTAGTGTAAAATAGTGAGTTATAAGGTCCTCTGGACACCTAGTTGACCATTTTTCTAAAGACATTTTTCGTTGTCATAGACTTTTTTTACATGGAATTTTCTCACCAAACCAACATTCTGGGGGGGGGCTGCAACCCCCTCAGCCCTCCTTATATACGCCCACGCGCGACGGCTAACTATCAACACCTCATAATGAGAAAGATGTTTTATAAGACAAAATCGGTCTATTATATGGGGGGAGGTTACTTTGTACTATGATTACATTGAATTACGCCGTCAAGTGTAGGTTGTAAAGCTATCCCTAAATATGTCCGCTCTATGCTTCGTTTTGATTTTATGTGAGTTGTTTCTTGTACCACAAGGATCGCTGAAAAGGGGCGATGCGTTATTATTGTACGATGTTCTTTTTTACAAGGGTACGCTTTTTTATTCATTAAGATCAATAGACAAAAATGTGAAGTTTTTTGTTCTGTATTTACTAAGAAGTTTAGTATTACGCATACCCGAAACTGTGGAAGGAAATTAATTTAAAATATCACAATTGGAAAAAGGTAAAAGAGCAGAACGATTTTTTTTTTTTTTTTTTTTTTTTTTTTTTAATTTTTTTTTTTTATTTTTTTTTTAAGGGGCTTAGCTGATTGCTTAAGACAGCCAAAAAACGTGCATGATTTTATTATTTTAATTATTGATTTTCTCCAAGCTGTAAAGTAGATGATTGTGAAAGGTTAGTTCTAGCAAGATGATGTAACATTGTATAGAGTAGATGCAGAATTGTATGTTATTGATTGAAAGAGAAGCTCGAACTCCTGCTAGAAGTATTTCCCTCACGTAGAAGCCCAATCACTCATTAGTTCGAGCCCTAACTCAATCCCCTACGCCAAGCTACCGCACCTCTCATACGCCTCTTGTCTCTATTATCTTTACATCAATTACACACTCGCTCTCTTACCTGGTTAGCCGTCTCATCGCTTAACCTCACCCCGCCCGCCGCTTTCTATTTTCCTCATGCCTTCGGCGATTATATTATTTTATCATTTATGAACTTATACGATTTCGGATATGTGATAATCTCCTGTCTCCAAGCGCCCCTTTTGAGATAGGGTTTTACTCGTCGAGATTAAATAGACTCGTTCAAAACCACGGGAGCTTTGTTAGACACACTAAGATGAGGTTAGCCTTTATTTGCATATATTAACTTCACCTTACACTTTGTAAGCTTTTACAATATCTACACACTTTTGGCTGAATAAATATTCTACCACCTTATATTTTGTGGCAAAAAAGTGAACAAACAACATATTTAACAAATTGAATTTTCTTAAATGTAATATGAAAGAATTAATCAAAAAGAGTCTGTAAACGATATTTTTATGAAATATTAGAGTTAATTTTGATAATGTGTAGGTATGTACGTGTGTGGGGGCGAGGTTATATCAGTGGTAGAGCACTGGACTAATATGATGGAGGACCCGAGTTCAAATCTCGAGCAAGCACTAAAGATTTTTTCTTCTAGTTTCTTCGTTTATGTGTTGAATTCGGCCTCCCTGACCGTCCCTAGGCCAACCCAGCCTTTAATTAATTTAATAATGGGTACCTTGGTGCTAACGACTCTAGCAGTCGAAGCGGCAAGGGGAACATCAAGCGGCCGGAGCATAGTACCGACCACGCTATCTCCCTAGTGTGCCGTTTGGTCAAGAATCAGTTACCTCTACAGTATCTGCCCCTCAGGTCCCTCGTGGCCTGTTACGGGACTGATTTTTTGTATATATATATATATATATATATATATATATATATATATATATATATATATATATGTACGTGTGTTGGAAGAATTAATATAAATAACAAATAAACAAGAAACAACCCAAAACAAGCTGAAAGGAATAAGACAACAAATGTGGTTTTTGAAAATAATTTTTATCAAATAAGTAAATCATTTCGCCTTGTTTATGCAACAATTAGAAAAATGTTTATATTTTCGCGGCAGGAATTTCTCTCGTTTCAGGGCCTGTTGAGAACATACCCGGCTGTTCGATGGATATGATGACGGTGTCCCGTAAGGAAAAAAAAAATCGTTAATACTTCAATTGAAAAATTACTATGAAAAAAATTTCAAACCGATTTAAACGAATTTCAATAGGTATTTTTACTATATTCCTCCTGGATTATGATGGTCCTAAATGCATTTTAAGTTGCAGTAAAAAATGTCTTTACCCTTTTTTTTTTTTTTTTTTTTTTTTTTTTTTTACTTAACTCATAAGAAATCTTTTGACTTCTTGGTAAAAACGCAAGCGTGAATACTTTCGAAATTATGGGGAAAGAAAGTATACAAAAAAATATGTCTTTATATTTAAAATAAATTATGTTGCAGGAATTTTTATATTTACGCATACATCACTTATTAATATTTGAGTTGTTTTGAAGATATTTTCGCATAAATAGCTCGCCCCTTCTTGGACTATGTGGAATATTTTATACATGTTTACATTTTTTAAATGTATTAATATGAATGTCAATTAAATGTATGATTTCAGTAAGTAGAGCATTAGTGGCCCAAGTTATGTCCATGTTCGCTTTAAGATCACAGTCGGTTAATACACGATTGAATGTAAGTTCCGTATTGCAGATCCGACATGTTGGTCTTTCGGTCGTAATTCATAATGTATTCAGGAGTAATGCGTGTGTGGCCAATTCGCAGTCTCGCAATCACTGTTTCCTCTCTCCGGGAATTTCTGGCCAGTCCGTAATTCTTACTTATGTTCTACATTTGTAAGAATTACGGTTCTTAACTTTTAGAAACGAGGAAGTGAAAAAAAAAATCATGTAATGTTTTACACATGAGAACAATATATTATATTATGTAAGTAGGTAATCTTTGGTTGGCTCAAAAATTAAAACCTCTGCATGGAAGTATTACGTTCGAACCTACGCAATAAATATGCCCTGCGTCAGATCACACATAACTCTGGTAGCAAATTAATTACGAAGTTAATAATTGAACAGTTACTCATTACAAAATTAAAAAATAACTATTCATATTTTGATTTTATTTATTTATATAGGATATTTTAAGCAAATTATTCTGGAAAGCAGTCTACACTACCCAAATTCTGAGGAAAGTGCTTATTTATGCAGCTCCTGCGTGACGGACTTTTTATGAGTTGTTACATAAGTAATATGACAATCGTTAGTTAAAACATAATCACATTTAATTTTATTCATGTGGACTAAAAAGTTGAATTATAAGCTGTAGTTTTTGTTTAAATGGTACAGAAATTAGCTAATATAAGAGAATACGGATTGCTCATATATGTCATAGAACAAATTTACCAAATAATAGCCTTTTGTAAATGGAAAATTTTCCGGAAAAACATAGCTGAAAATTTTCTGGAAAAATTTCCAAAACGGAAATTTTCCACCACACATCTCCAGGCGGGACTCGCATCTCCTCGCTAAGGTGTTAGCCACAGGACCACGGGAAGAATATCCGTTTTTTCCATTCTTTCCAGACTTTTCCAGGAAAACTGGTTGGAGAATGCATATGCCCGTCCTGAATGGAGCGTTTAAGAGTTTTTTATCCAAATTACTCCAGATATATATGTGTAGGTCCTACAAGAAAACTTACGGAGATGACAAAGTTCTTGCAAGTTATACTATATTTTTTCCAAGTCTTGCTTACATAAGGTCCTTAATCACCGTTGTATTTGAAGTTTTCCAACCTAAATATTGATGACTCAGATCTTGGTAAGGATTGAACAAGATCGCATAATGGAGCTACAAGAGTTGAGTAAGAATGGCTAAAAGGGAATCAAGACTCATGAAGAGAGTTGTCTATCTCCGATTAGCCCTCTGGTCGCGGCAAGAATGAGAGGGGACAGATCCTTGGAAGAGTTGTTAAGAGGTTTTCCCAATTTCCGTTCCCCTAACTTCTCCAAAAGGGGAGACACTCTTCTCTTCTCACCCGTCCTCTCCCTCACTCCATCCCAAGGTCCTTGGCTGATTTTTTTATATCCCTTGTTGTACGCTCCTTCCGTACACCTGTCCGCTTCCTAATCTCTCCCTTTCTTGCTTTTCAAGTCCAGTGTCCTCTGATTGAAAGATGATTCAATAAATCATTATACGCAAAGCCCCAAGAAAACGTCCATATTCTAAAGTCTATTTAATCGAGATAACCAATGAACACTTATCTGGTGGGCCAGATTAGCGGACCACAAGAGAAATAACTACTAAAGGTTTGAGATATCAACATTTTTCAAAGGAGCAAAGTTGTAGTCCTTGTCGAGATCTATGAAATGGTGCCCTTGGAAATGAGAAAATAACACTTCTAAGGGCTCAAATTGGCCTTTGAAGGAAAGGGTTTCCTCTTTACCCATGTTTTGCATTATATTTTTTTAATATTTACTAACAAAACAAGGAGGAACCGTGCAAACGGGGGTTTAGTGCGTCAAGTAGTTCTCTGTAAAGATACGTTTTCATTTCAATGTATTCCTCATCTGAAATTCCAAAAAAAAGGCACTTGAATTTATTTAAATAGTATTTTTGTTAAGGAAGGGCTAATTTAGCTTAGGAGAATGTGTTCAGGGTGGGCCCGCTTATCTGGCCCACCCTGTATATATATATATATATATACACATATATATATATATATATATATATATATATATATATACATATATATATATATATATATATATATATATACATACAGGTGCTATCTGTAACAGTATTCAAGAAAAAGTAGGTAAAAATAGTTTTTAGGTTTGGGTAATTAAAATCTTTAGATTCAAATGAAATATTTTCTACATATTTTAAATTCATCTAAACTAAAGCTTTTTAATTTTGGTTGCATTTGGAGTTAGAGAAGTATTAGAAAAACTAAAACTTTATGAATAAACATGAATGGTTTTCGTAGCTTCGTATATTCTCTAAAATATCTCGAAAACGGTTTAGAAATCATTGCTAGTGGAAAGTGACTACTTGAAATCTCACTAAATTATTTTAAGAGTGCAAACTACGTAAATTCCTGCCGAAAGAGCTCCTTTTGGCTTGCTTCAATTTGAATGAATGTTTTGATCCAGGCACACAACCTTTATGTAGATAGTGTCAACTCGGTGTTCAGCTTTTCTGTCAGAACAAGGAAAGAAATATATTAAAACTAGAACGTTTCGCACATCATATGCCCCTTTCTGAAGGGGAAAACGGTAATCCGTTTGAGTGCCAGGGGGACTTATGTCTCTTGTTCTTCTGGGGAGGTGAAATTTTCAAAAGAGACCAGCCACCCTACGCAGTCTGGAACTTCAAGTATTGTCCTCATATTAAATCCCGTCAAAAAGCGAGACGTGGGAACTTCCTATTCAAATTGTTAATTAACTAATCCAAAAGAGACGTCTGAAGGGACTCTAATTATGAAATAAAGAGGCAGAAGGGCCGACCCTTTGTGCAGGTTTTAAAGCCAAAGGAGCACACACGCTCAGGGGGAGAAGCCAGCTTTCAATATCATCATCTCTAGAGAACATAATGAATTCCTTAAATTAACTAGTTCAACTGAGTGTGAAATATTGTCTTATAATGAAAATTAATCTCCCTTAGAAAGAACTGAAGATGCATTACTGGGAAACAAGATATGGCGGATAAGAGGCTCATAAAACAAAGATGATTGTAACGCCGAAATTGTTTTCGTTCAAAGGAGTTTCTTTAGTATTATTCAATTTTGAAAATTAAACCTCCCATTTCTTTAAGCAATTAGAGAATATTCTCTCATTTCTCTGTCGTCATATTAAAAGAATAAAACGAAGATTGAAAGAAAGATTAATCACACTTTAAACACGTTTTTTCCAGAGCGGAGAAAACAATAAAGCACTTGTAAAGCTGGACGTCTGAATACAGAACCCATAATGCAACATCTTTTCGTTTCGGATTAACCGTAATATTCCTTTGAAATATATGAGTTTTATAATAGTTAAATAAATGGAAATCAATAGAATACTTTAAGCACTTTAATGATACTTTGATAATTAAAGTGTGATAATACTACTAAACTATTTTGATTAATTTTGATATAATATAATTATCAAAATTCCACACAAAGTCAAGTCTTTGACCACACTTAAGTAACTCCGATATACCCTTTATCTTTAATAATTTGTCCGGATCAGCTAATTTTTTGTGAGCCTCAGATGTAATTGATGAAAACAATGATTACAATGTGACTTAATAATAATTTTATCATATTCGCAACTGAGCTCTGATGCATTCTTATAGGGCAGAATAACATTCCAAGGACAGATTGACGATATTTGATTCTATACATTGACTCATTGAGCAGACTACAGGAACTAGTTGACAGATAGTTGTCGCATCAAGTATTAGTAGACACTTTCAAAACTATTCACTCACATAATAAACACATTGCGACCTATTGGCTCCCAGGTCATGAAGCTTAAGGAAAAAGCTCCCTAGCAGATTCTTATGCAAAACTTACTAAAAGACAATACGAGCCAGAACGATCAATCAGAAACCATGACTTGTTCAATGCAAACAAAACATCATAAATTATTGACAAGAAAGCTGGACTCGGCTAACAGAAAATAAATTAGGTACAACCAAAAATACAATTCAGGAGTGGACATCTAGCTACCGAGATAACAGTCGAAAAGTAATTTTACTTACCAAACCAACTTGTGCTATATGCAATATAATATATATCATATACCACCTTATAGACACCGTAGGTGTCTTACGATAAAGTATATTATATTTTACCGTAAGACGCCTACTTACGGACTGTAAAATACGATGCAGACTAAATATCCCACATGACATCAACGAATTGTTGACAAACAGCAGCCAATATATAAATACAAAATTCTCTTACTTAAGGGAGCAGTAAACTACACAACCTCATTTGAAGACATCTGCTGGATAACCAGTGGCATTTAGACAAATTACGGGCATTTCCAAAACTCTTTTTTATGGAAATTAGAGAATAATAATTTTTGAACACAATTCCGGTCCTTTAGATTATGGAGGTACCACCTTGAAGAAGTGAAATCGTCCTTGCAGCGAACCACTTATAAATAAAAAAGTCCGTCACGCAGGAGCTGCATAACTAAGCACTTTCCTCAGAATTTTTATAGTGTAGACAACATTACTGAATCATTTGCTGTAAATAACCTATAAAAATAAAATAAAAACCTGAATAGTTCTGCTCATTTACATTTCTTATGAGAACTGTTCAATTATTAATTTTATAAATAATTTGCTTCCAGAGTTTTGTTAATACATGATACTGTACAACTTAATAAATACACAAAACCCGCGGTTTGGACTTTTTATGATATTGTGAGTAGTATTCTGTTTCTAATTGTAAGTTAAGGCATAGATAATATAAAGGGGTGTCTTAGCTATAACCTGTGAAAATATGGGCGGGTTTGAGCCCACAAGACTACTTCTATTTTTTTTTCGAAATTATTGCTTTGCGGGGATTTGCCCCCACACGTCGGGTTCAAAAACCCGCACTGCGGGTTTATGCCCTATCTTTAAGAAAATTAAATGAAAAACACGGAACACAGTGAAAAACAGTCATAAGGTTCTTTGTATTATCCTTGTGCAAGCTTTGAAAGATCACGCCATCTTTTAACATCACAGATATTTGTTTAAAAAACGTATGTGGTCAACTTGAGACTGATTGAAGCCCCTCATCCTTGTGACACTCGTTTTGCGAGGAAGACGTAATAACAAATGGTTTCTTACCATGAAACTACGTGCAAAGTCTTTCTCCGCCAGTCTAGTAGTGGTAGAGAACGGATGCTTGATGTTCTTAAGCTATTGGTTCCTAAGAAAGCGGTGAGGTTATGTGACCGCAGGATCAGGTCTCAAACGGTTGGGGTAAAAGAAGGCCGTCTTCTAATGGTTCCGAGACGTTAACTTGGACGACTGCCCAAAATAAATTCTGATAACGCTCGCCGCTGCCGTAAAAAGACGTTGACACCTGTTTCTCACCAATACTATAATACTTGCTTCAACTTTTAATATTTTAGTACATGACGGCCCTATATAATATGAGCTAAAAATAACTAAAAAGTATATAAAGTTGGATTCTTTTACAAATAAGGTTTTAATCGATTATGAGGGCCTAAAGATACCCTGTTCTTCCTTGGCCTATCTTAAGGACTTGCTATTTGAAGAAAGGGGCAAATCCCCGCGTGCGGGTTCTTGCCCCTTTTACACTGCGGGTTCTTGCCCCATATGTTATGATTCAATCAAACCAGGCGCCCATATTTTCACACAAACGTAACCTTCAACTTAGGCTATGGGAAACACTTGCTTACATATGCTTATTCGTAATCTATTCAGGTTTATTAAATAACTATACGTTGATCCAGTGAAAATTGAATTAAAGTGTTGAAAATATTACATAAACGTACGAAAAAAACAACTTTCCTCATTATCTTCGTAAATAACGCACCGAGCTTAACCAAACTTTTCTCACGACTCAAAGGTCTGGAGACTGACCTACCATCTGTAGCAATATAAAAAAATATAGATAGCTTTCTTAAAAAAACGCATGCAGGGTTTTGCCCCATGCGGGTTTTTGGCCCCCACCTACCTATACATAGATATATATATATATATATATAAATTTTAACGGGGGTCATTTTCGGTGTCTACTAGGTAGGATCGATAAAGATTTGAAGAAATTTTTCAAAAATTCCGTCATGAGTGCGGAAAATATTAAAATCTTATCTTTTGTACCCTTCTATAAATACCCTCTCCTCCTAGCCTCACACAAAAGTCCATAATATATATGTTTTAAGAGTAATAAATATACTTTTTAAAATGTTTTTTGCCGGTTTTCAATCTACATATTTCCTTTTTTTTTTGTATCGTAGGTATTCATGTAACGTAATAATTTACTGACAATTACATTCACGTTTACAATTATGCTTAACGATGAAGGTCCAATGAGCGTTTACGAAAAAAAAAAATAAATATTAAAAAAACTAGAATTTTTTTGTGTAGTCAAAAATAACGTATTGGCTATGTTGACTGAATTTCAACTAGCTCGGAATATTTTGTTGACGTTTAATGGTGAAAGTGAAATATTTAATAAACAAATTTATTAACAGTCATAAAGAATATTGGATTTATTATAAATATTAATAAATAGATTAAAAATATTTTAGTAAACGTTATAATAAGTGGAAGGGAAACAGTTCAAAGATACAGACATTTCCTGTTCTAAAGGTTCACTCGTAGATGTCGATTCAACTATCTACCGTTGAATTTTTTGCGTGTCTGTTTCATTCCATTAAAAGCTATTATTACTATTCCTGGATTTTTAAATTCTTTTAACAATCATCAAAAATTACGTTAACTTTTGTTAAAATGTTTTTTGCTTTAAGCGTATGTTGTGTGATTTTAATAATGTATGTTTTTAGAGAAACTAAAGCAGGTTTTTAAATTTGAAAAGAGTGAAAGGAATGGGGAAAAATATTAAAACGTTCGAAAGAATAATATTAAGAGTTTCAACAACAAACGTTCTAAATCACAAAACGGATAAATAATAGATGGAAACACGCTAAGTTTCTGTGGTGTTAATTTTTTTTTTTTAATTAAAACCTTTTTAAGGTAACATATTTATAACAATAATGAAAAAAAAAATTATAATTTTAAAGCTGAAGGGAAATTAGAGAAATGACAGTGTAAACACAATTTATTTGAAAAACTGCCGGAGAGACGAGAGGTGCGGGGGCGGAGTAATTTTGTGTATCGAAACGTGTCCAAACTGATTTGTTAGGGATGTAGAGCTGTGAGCAAAACGCCTGCTGGGTGTTAACTGGTATTAGCGTTGTTTGCAGAGAGATATTTCGATACCGGACTCAACCACTAATATGCGTGCTTCCTTTCGAGTGTAAACAAAAACATATGTTCGATTCCTATTAATAATTTCCCTCATTCATGATAAAGTACATTGAATGAACTACTTTCATAGTTTACTAGTACAAAACTAATTTGAAGTGACTTAGAAGTTAGAACTATTCAGAAAGTAGAGCAGCTCATTTATTACAATATTTTTTACTCTCCAAAATAACGTAGCTGTTAAAAAATGTCTTCTAATCTTCATCGATATATAGCGAAACGTCCACGCAGGATCAGCATAAGGCTGCACCTACACTGGACCCGTATTTCGCCCGAACCGATCCAATCCAATTTCGTTTGATCGACAGCGGCCGACGTGACTGCCTACATTGGTCTCGACCCGATCCGATCCGATTTATTCACAGCTCGTCAGTAATGACCTCCTAGTGAAGTAAATATGAATGAAGTTAAGAAATACCACCTAATAAGCATAGAAACCTTCGATTAGGTTGAATGTTGGAGGTAAGAGAAGTATTGGTATTCATATTTTAAAATTATTTATAAGAAAGGTAACTGCCAACGGCCATAGCCACGTTGACTGCCCCGGTTCTCGTAGATCACCGAAGTTAAGCAACGTCGGGCGTGGTCAGTACCTAAATGGGTGACCGACCACGTGCTGTTGGCATCATAGAAAAGGGCGGCAACCTGTAGATAGCCCGGCGTTAATAGCCCTAATGTTGATACACCGTTAAACAAACACACACACAAGAAAGGTAACTAGAAGGTTATAAACATTGGAAGGTTATAAACATTAGAAGGTTATAAATATTGGAAGGTCATAGACGTTGGATGGTTATAAACATCTTTCCACGCAATTTAATAAACATGGGAAACAAAAAACAAAAATGTGAATTGGCAAAGTTGTTCTAAATGTTATTTCCTTTGATATAAAAAACAATGCATTGAAATCAGTTAAGATTTAGAACCTGTAAACCTTTTTGAAACACTAAATGTGGGTTGGCGCCATTTTGCTTTGTCGGTTCGAAATCGGTCTAGAAACAAACACGTTTGAATGGCCAAGAATCTGTGTCCGTTGGATTGGACTGGATTGGATCGGAGCGGGACCAATGTAGGCTCCTCCATAGAGATGCATGTGTTTGTTTTTCTTCCGACAGTCGGTGCCTACTGGATCGGATCGGAACGGGTCCAGTGTAGGTGCACCCTAACTCAGCACATTCCTCAGTAGCTGCCTCTGTTCAGCGTTCCTAGTAATAGGAGAATTCAATTTGAACTTAATAAAGAGAAAGCCACAACTTCTAATGAATCGATTTATTTTATTTTTAAAACACATCTTTCTCATTAGGTACCTACGATTTATGCCGAGTTTCCTTGCAGTAGAACAAAACTTACTGTATGACCAAATTAGCAATTTGGTTACGGAGTAAACCCTCCTTTGAGTTGGACCGATTTAAGTTAGTGGGTGGTAACCTATATATAATCTGTAGAAAAATCGTTTTGTCATTGAGATTAATTTCCCACTTTGGATATGTTTAAGAATCTGATGACAAGACATAGAGGTTGGCTCAACACATTTCGTTATAACTCCTTTATTTTTTAATATTTTTACACCAAATTCTGAACACATTCACATTAATTACCAGTGACTGCATTGGTCGTGGCTAAACGTTTCTTACATTGCTCAGTTTTCATTTGATGCCCATGTAATGGAATCCGCTTTTGGTTCATTCACCGATTTTGTTTCAGCTTTTCCACAATCACAAAACGGTTTCCTTTCGACCTCTGGAGTGTTGGAGGAACAAACGAAAGTCGCAGGGACGAGGACAGGTGAATGCCAATTTTCATCAGAAACTGCTACACAGATAGAGAGGTTTGGGCAGGTGCGTTGTCATTATGAATAGAACTAATCCCCAAACTGGACTGGAATCCTTTCCATATCAAAATCCCGCGACCAAATCCATTGATTTGAACTATGGCCCAACGACGGTCCTCATGAACTAGAGTGTTTTGAAACTTGCCGTCATTTTTTGAAGTGGATGGGTTCCTAGATCGGGGCTTATGTTCGATCTACATTTTTCACACTTTAAACGTTGAAACTGCTCGAAGAAAAGAGTTTTACTTAAGGTACATTAACATTACAAGAGTTTCCCCGAGCGCTAACAATTTCATAGCCGCGCGTTGTTCTCCGCTGTCAGCAATTTTATCAAAACATCCTCTCGGGCCAACCAGTGACCAACCGACGCACCCTGATTCGTGAAGAGTGTTCTCTCAAAACTCACGACCAGCCAGCAAGTCAGCTGGACCCGGGGCGACCGCTAGCCCTGTTGTTGTTTTACAAACTAACTTCTGAGCTCTCATTGTGTTATTCCTCTAATAGAGGCCAACAGATGCAAAAGGACGTTTGACATTAGACGTGTATGTTTCCTAGGCCCTGAGGAAGTAACAGGTAGTAACAGTATTAACAGGAGTAATCCGAAGGGTTTGGAGTCACTAATTAGCCAAAGGGCGGCAGCTTCAAAGGATTCCAGCTCCCTTTCCAAACACCGACTGTTGTTCTTATTAAACCTCAAATCCTTTGTCGGACGCTCGAGTGCCTCCATGGCCAGCTTTCATTATGTATCACATATTAAATTCCATATTCCGCTTCCACAAGGTCGGCTAAGAGTCAACCCTCCAGGAAGCGAGCGAATAAACCGCCCCACACATGCCCGAAAAATGAATTCTTCCCTCAACATCCAGATCTCAAATCAATACTCGGCTTCCAGGAGGAACAATAGATACTTGCAATTTCATGTTTAATATATATATATATATATATATATATATATATATATATATATATATATATACACATATACTATGTGGAACTATAAATAATAACAAAATGGGGCCTCCCAGTGGTCCGGTTATTAACGCCTTGAATCTTCATACAGGAGATGCGGTTCGAATCCCGCCTGCAGCAGGTTGAGTCTTTTCATTCTAGGGCCAAAATGGCCAAAAAGGGTGGCAACCTGTAGATAGCCCGGCAGCTAATGGCCTAGATGTCGATGCGCCGTAAAAAAGTGGCAACCCCAGTAGAGATAATTGGTTGCTTTTCGAAGGAAAAACCATTATACTATTGGGAATGAAACCCAAGAACTTAGGCACGGGGGTTCGTTAATACTTTATTCTGGGGTATTATTCCTGAAGAATAAAATGAAATATCCTTAGATATTTCATTTTCTTCTTCAAACGTTAATCACAAATATAAAATAGCGCCTGTCAGCGCCTGTTGAATTGCATTTAACCATTGTTGATATTATGGAGTCAATGTACAAAGGATAATTACAGTGAGCCTAATGAAGGAATGTAGGATATAAACAAGCGTGCTGTATATATTTACCTTGTTAAAAATCCTCTATGCCGGCCTCACTTGATGAGCTCGTTTCACACGTGATTCGCTATAGCAAAAAAATATTAATTTAAAAGAAAAAAGAGCGTTTGTATCGTGAGGAGAGGAATTTTCGCTGAAAAAAAGAGTCACTAACCAGATTACGAGGCTAGGTAAATGAATAAAGTTTCCAGGGGTAGATTTTTTTCCCCTCATTCGACCCGACTCTGGACTTCGGGAGAACAAGCCCTACGGTACTAAATAAATATAAAGCGTTATAGAATTAAAGCATGCAAATCCTTCACATGGACGGAGCTTTACTAATCGAATGTAAATAAGTTTGAGAGAGCTAACGAATTCTATCACCTGAGCCCCGGGATGGTATTAGAGAGCGAATCGAGTTGAGGTCACGGAGATGGCCGCTGCCCTATTAAAGCGGGTTAAAAGTTGCGCCCGTGGATCATGGGGTCGGTAGATCCTTTTAGGATCCCCCGTCTCATTAACAACTTTATTCATAATTGTATCAGTGGACGGGCATCCATCCCTTCTCGACGCCTCGCTCACCCTCTTTGTGATCCCTACTCTCCTAGGGTAGCACCTCTTCTATAATAATTCTATTAGATCATTCTTTATCATTTCAAGATATATTTTCTTTGATTTGTTGAATCCATGGTAGCAGGGTGTGTACCCTGGATGTCGGCGCTAATGGCCTAGATGTCGTTGCGCAGTAAAAAAAAAAAAAAAAAAAAAAAAAAAAAAAAAAAAAAAAAAAAAAAAAAAAAAAAACCAGCAAGATCTGGTAGCTAATCGTTGTTAGTTTCAAAGCCATAATACCTCCAGGGGAAAATGCCCAATCCAATGCTATCAGTCACGAAAGTTTTGCAGAAAAAGGGTCATTTTCAAATTAGAGGTAAACAATTTCGCACGCTTTACAAGAGCAAACTACTAGCCTGTTCTTGTCTTACCACCATACAGGTTGTTTATCTAGCTCATTTTTTCAAAAGAGAATATATTGTGGGAAAATTATTTTCCCAATTAGGATCCATTCTTACTTGTGCGATCGGAATATGTGTCTCGTTAACACTAAAACCCGCATTGAGACCCTATCGGATAGGAGAAACGTTTGTAACCCACAGAATGAAACTAGTACTGTTTATTGTAGTCGATTGTGAAAAATAAATTAATTTTTATAACCGTATAGATTATTTAAGCCCCTTCTTTGCTTATTGAAGCCTTCCACGAGCATGGATGGAATTTATCACAAAATTACTTTCACCGGCCGGACCACAGTACAAAAGTGTTCTAAAAAAAGAAAAAGGATATTTTATTAGGGAAAACTGCCTGTCTAAAAAGCCAAATATAAAGTTTCGATCAGTTAAATCAATATTGGGAGTCCCCGCAAGCAAGAGAAAAACACTGCAAAACAAAAGTTGTAGCTTCTTAAATTATACTTAAGATCATACCAAGTTCAGCGTCTAGCTTGAATACTTTCAAGCTTTGCGGAACGCAAAAACTAGAAAAAATAATCTCTGTTCATTTTTTTCGACATTTTTTTTTATTGACAAATTCTCACTTATTCCTTAAGGGAAGAATTGTTAAAAAAAAAAAAATCTTATTTCTGTACAAATTAGTTTCCAATCTAAATTGAATGCTTCAATTAGACGCAAGACGATAAATTAACTAACAATAATATTTGTATCTACAAGATATTTTAAATTGAAAAAAAAAAGGTGAACCGAGATTATTGTTTCCAGTTTTTGCGTTCCACGCGCAGGTGGTTCGTCGGATCAAAAACTGTCTAACTCTCTATGGAACTAAATGTCCATCCGATGGAATATTCAAACACGATTATCTACAATATACAAGCTAAGACGCTGAACTTGATATCATCTTAAATATAATTTAATAAGCTACAACGTTGTATTGGGGCGTTTTTTCGTATAACGCTTCGTTTAAGCGATAAATTGGGATTTGTCCAAAAAATCACGGTTTTTGCGTTTTTCACGAAAACGAAGCGAAAACGAGAAAATCGGTACAGGACTTTTTTAGCGCGGTTCCTCCCTCCCTCCATAGGGAGGAACTCCGCTTATAAGGTTGACCTCATGACGCAATCCGGAAGTGCCGACTAGAAAATTTTCCGTTTCAGAACCCCTAGAGAAAGAAAATAACGGTGGTTCAAATTTGTATATACACACATATATATATATATATATATATATATATATATATATATATATATATGTATAATATATATAATATATATATTATATATATATATATATATATATATATATATATATATATATTTATATATAATGGAAAGTTACCATTCTAAAGCTTACTAAATGCTCTACAAAAAAGGTTCTGAAGAAAGTTTTGATTAGGCGATATCAATCGGAGAAATAAGTACTTAAAACTTTAAAGTAATTGATTTCGTTTATTCGAACGGTTCTTTTTGTCTGTTTTTATTCCTTATTAATTTTTAATTGCATATAGTTGGATAATGTATTTGACAATAAAACAGGTTAAGTAAAATAAGAAAAACAATTTATTGTTAGAAATATAGCTTTCCAAGAGAGAGATTCGAAGACCTTGTGACTATTTTCAACTGCCTTTAAGCGGGGGCCTTTCTGGGGTTGGCCGACCTAGCCAGGTAAGCTCATAAATCAAGACCTTTCAAGAAAGGTGGGACCAAAATAATAACTGTTTCTATTTTAATCTTTCCAAATGAGACTAGGGATAAGAACGGAACCGGGCTAAGATGATGCAGTCCCTGCGAGTCGGACTTTTTATGTATTTCAATTTCCCATCGATATACTAAGTCGTATGGTTTAAGACTGGGAAACCCTGTATATAACCCAGATTTTCAACTAAGCCGTTAATTACTCAAAATTTACTTAGAATGTTTTACACCACATTTATTCTGCCCAGCTCAGTTACTTCTCACATACGATTCTCAATTTTCTTCTTTTACCGTTTCTCCTGCAATTTGTTGAGTTATGATTCGTTGTATCCTTTACTCGTCACAATGTGTTGGATGCGGCCTGGTTCATCTACAAAATTATCATAATCAATCATGAAGAATATCTTAAGAATATGAAACCAGGTATTGAGAAAAGTAGTCAGAGTCACGCAGAATGAAGCACTGTAGCACTCGGTTTCCTGAAAATCTTGAAGAGAGTGCAAATCATTCTATTCTTGTGTTTTACCATAGAATTACTTTTGTGGTTTTCAAGACTCATTCATAAGTCCTAGAGCCAATGTAAACCGATGTTTCTTTAAGGATAACTGTCAACTGAAATTACAGCGATAATAAAATGTAAGCGACAGGCAGGCGAGGGTCCGTGAAAGCTGATTGTTTGAAATCGATCACTTTACACAGAGGTAATTGATGCTTCAAGTCAATTCCAAAAGGTCCTTGAAAACTTCAAAAGCATGTTTTTTCATTCAGCTCTCCCGGATATTGAATAAGTTGGAGTTAATTCCATGTTTGAGATTGGCGTCTCTCATCTCAACATTTTCCTGTTGACCCACTTTATCAAAAATAGTATTTACCAAGTCCGCATTATTCCTTTTATAAAACTATCCGCCTTTCGGAAGTTCTAAAAACTTAATCAATTTGGCAGCAACACAACGGATATAGGTAAGAGTTATTGGATTTAAGGACAAAAAAAAGTCCAACTCTCGGGAACAGAAGCTTAGCTTTCCTTTTATTATCCCAGCGTCATTAATTAATTAATAAGACAGAGGTTTCTCTATACAAGTGAGGCCTATTCAGAAAATTACGATATAAATCATCCTGTTAAGGTTCTGTTGAAGACATAAATGCACTTCCAAAGGATGTAAAGTCGTGTTGATAACTTGATTGCCTTTAACACACAGTGGTTGGTTGATGAAGGTCTCAATCCTCGTGGAATAAACATATCCTTGGTGATTTACCTGCTGTGTAGAAGTGATCCGTCTATAGGACTCTTGATGGAATTTATAAAACACATAAACATTTAAGGCTGGTGCGCACAGGACGCGACTTGTCGCGGCGGGCAGCGATATTTGACCGAGGGTGGCGGCGATTTACTTGTATTACACAATATTGTATTAGCCCCGTCAAACCAAGGATGGTCTGTCGCTGCGAGATTATGCCGGTCAGTTGTAAAAAATTACGGATTTGTTTAAAATGAGGGGTAAAATTTACGGAGTTGGGTAAAATGAGTGAAGAATCTGAATTATTCAGTTCGCAACATCGTATTTTCTTTCTAATTCGCAACGATAGTAGAAGAAGCAGTTCTTCCTCGTACAAACTTCCTAATATCAACAACAATAACAATACTATGAGGGGTCTCGCCGGCGGCAGGATTTTTCTCATCCCTCGGCTCGTTGGGAAAATTCTTCGCTGCACCTGGATGTAGGCGCTAATGGCCTAGTTGTCGAAGCGTCGTAAAAAAAAAAAAAAATAGCAAACCCTGTTCTCTAGAAAGGAACGAGTTTACTGTATTTCTTACAAAAGGTATCGCGTCCTATGTGATGTCCCCATATCGTAGACTGCCGCGACGATCGTTCTATCGCTGCCCGCCGCGATCGCGTCCTGTGTACCCTAACCTTTACTGCCTGATGTAATGCCACGGTATCGGTCGCTTACAGAGGTTTTAAATTTAGTTCACATCACTCTAATTAACACGTCAGTTATCGCCTAACACACTAACTACTGTGGCAGATGAACGACTCGCCATTTGTACGGCTGAAGTTGACCTGGAGCGAAGTACGTCAGTCGCAAGCATCGCCTATCAATCCTTTCTCAACAGGTTTTTTAACCTCAAATTTAGGCTAATCTGTTATCAGTGCGGCTCTCATGGCCACCATCGGACCACCTGTGACAAGGACCCTCTCTGTAGGAAATGTTCTGAGCCCATGCACGAAGATTCCTGTACAAAAATCAAAGGCTGCTTATGTGGAGGTGAACATCGCACTAATGCTAAGTTTTGTTCAAAATATGCGAAAGAATGCGTGATTAAAAAAAAAAAAAAAAAAAAAAACATGGTATTTCAAAAACTCGGATACTTCGAAGCTAAAAGAATATCAAAAAGAGGCAAAACAGCATTTAAGAAGAATTTAAGAAACTCAGTTCCCTAATAGAGGTTATGAGCAAGAGAATAGAGTCATTAGAGAAGCTGTTGGTAAAACAGGTCTCCTTATCGAAGCCTAGTCTCTCAGAAGGAAGGACTTTATATGATGACTCCAACCCAACGCCAAGCACATCAATACCTCTCCAGGATCAGGCTGCTGATGAAGGAAGACCAGGGAAGGAATGCAGAGACGGCAGTTAGGTTAATCCAGGTGAATTGAACTGATTATTTCAGTGAAAGATCATATTATGATCTTCCAAAACCTAACCCGCTTTATTGGGCATAAAGTCAGTTCAGCTGTTCATTTTATTATTATTTTATTTTTTTTGTTCAATTTATAATTTAAAAGTAAAATTCTTAATTTTAAGTTCAATTTTCCTTTGTCTTTTGGAATTTAATTTTTTAGTATCCACTTCAGTAATTTCATCTAAGCCTAAGTACTATTTTGTTTTTCCTTATTTAGGTAAACCTAAATTATAATTTTAATTTCCAAGCATTGACTATTCTTTATATTTGTCTATAATGGAGCTGAATTAATAGTCACAAGTCTTTGCAAAATTGTAATATTGAAATTATTGCCATAAGCTGCTTTTGTTCTTTTTTTTTAGTGGTATTTTATATAAACGTTTTGCATATTTTGTCACATTACTTATTTATATTTAAATTATTTGATTTTTTTTTTTTGACACTTTTTGTTTTTCTTGACGAAGTACTAAAATCATCTCTTTGATGAGCTCGTTGCCTTACGTTAAGGAGCTCATAAATAAATAAATAACCTTAAACTCTTGTTATACGGACACTGACTGACTGACTTCCAAGAGGAATCTATCTTATCTTTACAGTCCTGTGCAGTTATTACTCAATACAGCAAATTACTAAGAAAAGTAAGTTGTTTATGAAATAATCAGTTGAATTCAGTGGCGAACTGATCTTGTGTTAACTAGAGTGAGATTAACTAAAGATATTATTAATTTTATATTTAATATCAAGTTACACGATTTTTGGGATGGGTTTTATCTAGATTATTGCCCTTTTCTATCCAGGATAGGGCTGATGCTAATGTTTTAAAACCTCGGTATGCGACTGCCACAACTCCTTATTTAATTATGATGTGAGAATGTATAATTAAAGAAAATAATTATTCAGAGTGAATATATGTATGCGTGTAATTATTCGGGCTAATGAGGAAGAACAAATATATATAGAACGTACAACGATTACTTCGAAAGCAGTTATAAACTAGCATACTTGTTTTGAATAATAACTCTCCTATAATGGTGTTCAAAAAGTTATTCCATCATATTACTTTTATAAGCTTGCAATTATTTCCGAAACTTTCATAGTAATAAAATGTTAACTATTGAGATGGAGATAGCTAGCCGTTACATAGATACGAAGGCAAGGGATGGTTGGGATTCGGCTAGGAAAAAAATCGTCAGATTTCTGCCTGAAGATCTGACGTTTTTTTCTCCTAGGGGAATCCCAACCATCCGTTGACTTCGGAAAATTTTAACTATTTACTTTTTTTTTTTCTATGGACATTATATGTAGTCACATTATAAAAAACAAGTTTGAATAATTATTTTATTTTTTGCGTATTAACTGCTGGCTTCCTACAAGTTACCACCCTATTATAATGCCAACAGTACTTTTCCCAGACGGTCGTCCATCCAAGTATCGGTCGGGCGTGGACAGTGCTTAACTTCTTTGATCGACGAGAACCGATATATTAAGGGGCACCTACATTGGCCCCGATCCGATAGCCACCGACTGTCGGAGGAAAAACAAACACTTGCATCTCAATGGAGGTGCCAACATTGGTCCTGACTCGACCTGATCCGATCTCGTCACAGCTCGTCAGAAATGAACTCGCAGTAAAGTGAAAATGAGTAATTAATTTCAGAAATGCCACCTAATAAGCATAGAAACTTTCGATTAACTTGTTGGAGGTATGAAGGAGGAGTTGAGAGGCCTATCAATCTTCCGGAAGTATATCAGTCCCGAAAAAATAATCTTCGTGCAACAGTTAATTTTTAATTGTTACACTACGATAAGAGAAGTATTAGTATTCATATTTTAAAATTATTTATTAGAAAGGTAGCTAGAATGTTATAAGCATTGGAAGGGTATAAACATTGGATAGTTATAAACATATTTTTACATTATTTAATAAACAAGGGAAACAAAAAACAAAAACGTGAAGTGACAAAGTTATTCTAAATTTTATTAGCTTTCATTTAAAAAAAAACAGGTATTGTAATTGGTTAAGATTTAGAGGCTGTAGACCTTTTTGAAGCACAATATATCGTTAGGCACCATTTTGCTTCGTCGCACAGTGCATCGAGCATGGACAAAAAATCGGATCAGATCGGGTCGGGTCGAGACCAATGTAGGCACCTCCATTGAGATGTATGTGTTTGTTTTTCTTCCGACAGTCGGTGGGTATCGGATCGGATCGGGACCAATGTAGGTGCCCCCTTAAACGAAAATTTATCATTGACAATACATATAATATTTGTAAATTTGAACACTCAGAAAATAAATTCAACGCATTTCCAAAACATTAAAAAAAGGCTAAC
The DNA here is from genome assembly GCA_946811695.1 of Gonocerus acuteangulatus. Taxonomy (NCBI): domain Eukaryota; kingdom Metazoa; phylum Arthropoda; class Insecta; order Hemiptera; family Coreidae; genus Gonocerus; species Gonocerus acuteangulatus. The sequence continues at coordinate 123,183,277 of OX328123.1, read as the reverse complement.
TACATTTAATTTGAAAATGTTCAATAAGAATTACTAGACTTATTTCTGCCTAATTCGTCATACAGCAAAACCCAAATCCCAAAGGAAGAGGGACTGATCACTGCCCGGCCCCTCAATCGGACTATGCGAGATTCCATCAGACTTGGGGGGGGGGACTCGGACGGGATGTCGAGGACAGACATGGACGGGGGACAAAGACCGGCTGATTGGGAAGTCCAGGTTTGTGTTTGGTGGGAGGAGGAAAGAAATCTAGCACCAACCCCCAGCTTCCTTCTAAATCGAATCCTCCCTTGAAACAAGTCTATCGTCCGCTCAATTAGGGACGAGAGGGGGAAAAAACGACCCTTAGCTCTCGGACAAAGGCTGGAGAGTGCCCGAGCTAAACCGACCAGAACACTCCAGGTAACAAGGCGCTAGGCTTCCGCTGGATTCACTCCCTTACTGTTACCATTGAAAAGGGATAAAGGAAAAGGAAATATTATAGACTACTATCTTTATAATGTACGGATGATTAGACAAAGCCAAAAAAAATTATATATATATCATTCCAAATTATATGTGCATTGGCGTTTTATGAGCCGTGTTATGTAATAAATAACACGATTAACATAAAGTAAAACACGCAGGTAAAAAAAAGTTAATTATATATTTTTTTTATTTACAGGTTATTGGTGTTTATTTGAAGAATGATCTTCATTTCAGCATATGTCTTCATAATATCACACAAAATATCAGGTCCACTTGACAGGTACACCTGATTAGGCATACCTGTCACCCACAATCTTCAATTATACCTGACAAGTTGGTCAGTTTTCAACTTGGATGCCCCAGGAAATGATCTACTTTATCTCGAGAGATAAATATACAGAGATCTGTATTTGCTGTAATTTTTGCGACGTTCAACAAACGGGAAAAACGCAAACAATGGTGTAAGGAATGGTTGCAGAGAAGAAATAAATTTACCCATATATATCTCCCGAATAAATATAGAGATGGACCAACAGATTACCACAATTTGGATCTATTTCCTTCAAATTGTCCACTAATTTCCGGTATGCAGCATCTCTTTTGTGACAACCACTGTCTTTTACTTTCCACTGGCATGGTTCTCTTTTATAAATTTCAATGAAATCACCAAGAACTTCATTATTTCTTTGCGACATTTTTCACTGTAAACTGATTTGCTAAAGAATAAAAATGCCACAAAGGTAAAACAAATTAAAAGTGAAAACACAAATCAGAGTTGTTGAAAACTGAAACCTGGTCAGGCACACCTGACAGTTACACCTGATCAGTGTGTAACCGGCTTTACACATTTAAAGATAGAAAAGGGATGATAAATAAAAAACTCTATTTTTTTTTAGTTATTAATTATAGATGCTCCGACTGCCACGGTCATTGGCACCTAAAAAACTCTATTATTCTTATCATAAAATATATTGGCATCACATTCACGAACAGAGCTGTAACCGACGCTTTTTAAGAGTAGTGGACATGGGCGTATATAGGAAATAATTTTGGGAGGGGCTGGGAAAATTTCGGGGAGGGGGCTGAGATCATTCCCGGGGTATGGAATACGAACAATTTGTTTATTTTTATTTTATTTAATTTATAGATTTCTGCAACAGAGGCGAAAAACTCTTTAAATGTCAGTCGTCAACTTTAAATGTGAAAAAAAAAAAAAAAAAAAAGTGTATATGCATATAAAAACATATGAAGAAATAAACTTGAAAAAGAAAGAAGAATTAAGAGAAGTAAAAACAAACAAACATAAAATAAAATAATAAAAACAGACAAAATTTAATAAATTAAATTTTTGAGTATAATAAAGAGATTTCTAAAAGTTTGAGTAATGCATTGATGTGTGGGCTACCTTCTGTCAGTATGTCGTGTAAGTCGTAAGGTATGGTTAGGTTATTGCGTTGTCTGCAGTTGGTAAGTATATGTTTAACGGTCAGAGTCTCGTTACACATTCTACAAGTTGGTCTGTCCTTTCTGTCTAGTAGGTAGGAATGGGTAAGTAAGGTGACTTAGCTCATTAAATAAATATTGTTCATAATAATTATTATTTTAACCTAATAATAATTTCAAAGAGAGAAAAAAAATCTCGGAAATTAATATATCATTTCCAGCCATAATTTTTGGGCCGAGGGGGCGGATGAAGAGGGGGAGCGAAGGGCTCCAATCAGGACCCCCAAGTCCCCAGAGACCCCCGAGTAATTACGAGTATTATCAGGTATTTAAGGGGGGAAGGTTCTTCTCGTTATTTTTTATTTAATTTTACCTCCGCTACTTTATTCCTGAGAGGTAGTAGGTGGGCTCATTTACATCAACCCTCATCATTACAGACATTAGAAAAATATTCTTTTTTTGGTGGCAATTTGCCAATACAAAATATGTATATATTACATACACACACATATATATATATATATATATATATATATATATACATCGAGAGAGAGAGAGCAAGCTTTCCATGCCTACGGGTGTGAGTTCGATTTCCTACTAGGCAAGGCGGCTTTTCTTTCGAGAAAAGGAATCCGCTGTCTTATTCACCTAAAACCCGAACTAGAAACTGAATAACGTGTAAAGGAACTTTAACCTTAAAATATATACATGTATACATATATATATATATATATATATATATATATATATATATATATATATATATATGGAGGATGTTGAAGATAATTAATAAACCGGATCTAAGGATAGATTCTGATCGCCTTTCTGAATGGCAAACGAAAGAATTGCAGGGGCAATATTGCAATTGTTTATTTGATCCGGAGCTGCAGACGTTGTCAGTAGCATGGTTGACTTCTGGTCGGCTATTTTCAGAAACGGAAGGGTTTCGTAATAGCCATCCAATACCAAGTAATTGCAACACGATCCTGCCGTCGGCACGTTTTTAAAGATGTTAGTATTTCGGACAAGTGCAGATTATGTCACAAGACGTATGAGTCGATTCAACACGTGGCGGCAGGCTGCGAAATTCTTACGGGATCTGATTCCCTTCAGAGACACAACAATATTGCCATGATATACCATCAAGCGTTAGCAGAAAGGTTCGGCACTATGGAAAGTACGGTACCGCATATCTCTAAGTCCCACAAAGACTTCTAAACAATTTACTGGGACAAAACTGTGATTACGGACCGAACTGTTCACCATAATAAACCAGATAGTCTCATCATCGACAAGCATAATAATACTGCTGATATAATTGATATTTCAGTGCCGAATGATGAGATTATCCGGAAAGCATATGCCGAAAAGCTGAGGAAATATCGAGACTTGGCCATTGAGTCAAAAGATAAAAAAGATAAATTACATTCCGCTAGAGTTACTGCAGTTATTATTTCAACCAATGGTTTGATATCGAATACTACAGTCAGTGCCACGAAATATCCGAAATTGTCAAAAGAAGTCTTAGTAGTATCTCAGTAAGCAGTTCTTCTAGACACAGCTAGATTCGTGAGAAAATTTCTAAATGCCCAAAATTAAAGAATAAATAAATGTTTTTATAAATAAAAATAATAATTTTTACTGGTTGAAACTATCCCCCACTAAAAATATTCTCCAGTAATCTGAGAGGCCCCATACTAACATAATAATAAATAAACCTGGTTTAGCCGTAGTGGTAGGATCGAGTCGCGAAATCTATAGGGCCCGGAAGTGGATCAGAAGTATCCTTGAGCGGAACGGAACTGGACGTGAACTAAAATGGACGACCGGAAGTATCCCTAGGATGTCTGAAGCGGACCAGAAGAGATCTACATAGATAGAACCGGATCTGGTCAGAAGCGGTCTGGATGTTACCAAAATGTACCAGAAGTTGTGGAGGTGGACTGGAATCTTTCAAGAGTGGCACAGGATCTGCAGATGTATCTATCAGCAGACAATCGATACCAGGAAGTGAGTTGGTCGTTTTCAATAAAATGTACGTAATCTAAAAATGAAATTTACTGGTGCTATATTTTGGCTAATTTTAGCTCATTTGCTTAACATTAAATGTATAAACATACGTATTTTGTGAATGTTTTGCGACTTTCTTGTTCTTGAATATGTATATTCTCTTTTATTTTACGTTTTTTCGTGCCAAGAATGTCAAATTGGTCTTCATTTTTTATTATACGGTCAACGAGTGCGGTTTTATTGTCACCTTGAAATGAATTTATTCTTTTATTTTTTATGACCTGATGTATTTGTTCGTTTTCCTTTTTAATTAGAAATTTAGGGATGTTGGCCGACAGAATCTGCAGAATTTCTCAGTAAGGTCGTTAGTTCAGGCTGCCATTATTCAATTTTTTTTTTTCTGGAGTAAAGGCTTTACGCGTTTAATCCACGTGTGGGCTTCAATTTAACTGAGCTTTGCCTTCCAACTTCTGTAGGATTGTCCTAAACAATACTCCTTCCGACAGCCGTACTATCAACATTCTGCTTTCACGCAAGGGTTGTTTTGACATTCTTCACATAGTTTATCTGACGCATCCCATCAAGACTTAAACACACGCCCCTTTCCACAAGGGGCTCACCATAAACCTTAATAAAGGGGAACATGGAACTTTCTTCTTTCTACGTGGGGAGATCAAAAGGCTGAAGTGCCTATAACTCCAGCTATAGCGATGGTAGTGAACAGGCTATTGCCCAAGTGTGTCAGTAGGAATACGAGCTTACCCTTATTATCTTCCACATGAGGTAAGTAATAAGGATTAGAGAATACGCACTTTTCGTACATTTAAGCCTGGAATGTCTCGAGAATTCACTGATTTTACATTTAGGGCATTATATATTCCTCTAAATGTTCGAGATGGAATGTCAGCCCAATGTTTCATGGGTGCCTACTCTCAAATCCGTAGAGCAGTCATAAGCAATGAGGTTTGTCTCCCATTAAATAGAACTGTACATCTATAAATTGTTTCTAATTGAGATGCAATGTTTCTGTGTATACATCTTAAATTTTTTTTTCAAAGTTTGCGTTTTTTTACATTATTTCATGAAAAATTAGATGATAACTTGAAGCAGAAAAAACATCACAGCTTTGAGAATTTGAGACATCAGACTTGTTGATGCGATTTGGCTGTTATAACGTCCAACTGAATATCTAGCTACTACAAATGCGTTCAACCTTCACGAGAAGTGATGTAACTTTAGGAAGTGCTGTAAGTAGGAAGGAATGTCTACGATGGGCTTTGTGAAGAAGATTTAATATTCTTCTAAGTCCTTTAGGCCAACGGCCATACCACGTTGAGTACTTAAGTTCTCGTCACATTAACGAAGGAAAGCAACTTCGGCTATGGTTCATGCTTAAATTTGTAAGCCCCTTTTTTATTTTTTTGTATCGCCTGTTCGTTGGAAAATATTCCCAATATTTCCTTAGAATATTGTTGGGGGGGGGGGCGATAATATCATCGTACATTAAGGAGAGCCACATTAATAACAAGGCCTGGAGAGGATGACGAATTTGAAATACTACGTAAATTATGGCTGTTCCGTTTCATTTACGAAAAGTGAACTTAGGTATGTTTAATCAGTTTCTTCTTTCTTTTAATGCATCCTCTGTCTAAACGTTCCCACTAGGAAAACAATATCACCAATACGATTATCATTGTATTACCTTATTTTACTAAGATACTCATTTTACTGCTAAATGTCTTTAAAAAACAACAAAAAATACGAGATCAACAGAGACAATGGTCGAGGGTTCGATTTGGACTATGTGGCTTTTCTTTAGAAGACAGAAAAGGCATCAGCCCTACCCTGACTAGAAAAGGACGGTAACCTATAGATAACCCGTCCTAAAATTCTGAGTTAGTAATAAAGGACGTGAATTTTTTTTTTTTTTTTTTTTTTTTTTTTTTTTTTTTTTTTTTTTGTCAGTGCTTCATTTCGTGGACAATAAGCAAACTAAGGTAAGTCTTCCAATAAACCAGGGAGAAAGTGAAAATTGTATTTATTTACAATTAAAATATTATTAAAAATAAAAAGTTTAAACTAAATTTCAATTTAAAACTATAATGAATAAGAACTTAATCATAGAATGAAAATATAGTTCATTAACCTGCCTTCGGGACCCTCATACGAGATCGAATAATCCTGTACATAGTAGATATGTCAAGATACTTCTTCATATTGCGGGCAATCCATTAGAACATGTTCAGCCGTCTCAATCTGCCCACAGCTGCAGTCTGGAAGACCTCGTATGCCGAACGCATGTAGGTAGCTTGCGAAGTCTCCATGGCCTGTTAAATACTTAGTCAGCATCGGAGACAGTTCAAGCCATCTGCAATTTTGCCTTTCCCTCACTGTTCGAAAGTACTTCCTTGAACTGCCCCTTTTTCCGATTTCTGCCACATTTTTCCCCATTCCCATTTGCAGTTTCTTTTAAAGATTTTCTCCGCCAATGTGAAGCAGCATCGTTGACTGGTAACAGACTTGCAGCCTTGGCTAAACGATCAGCTTCTTCATTTCCACCTATGCCGCTATGTCCTGGTATCCACTCCATGGAGAGATCTAGACCTGACTCCTTCAGCTCTTTCACCAGACTTCGTATCTCATAAATAAGAGCATTATTATTCTTGTTCCGAAGCAGTGACTGGGTTGCCACCTGACTGCCCGTGTAAACTACAACAGTAGTTCCAGGAGAATACTCTGTTTCTTCCTTGAGCCACATCAAGCTCTGCAGAACAGCAAAGACTTCAGCTTGATTATTGCTGCATAAGGTACCCAACCTTAACATCCTCATGCCTTTTAGTACTTCTTCTTTGTAAACGACGAACGCACTACCGATATTTTCTCCCTCCTTGCTGCCGTCGGTGAATACTTGCCAGGCTGGGAACTTTGCTGAGGAAGGACGAAGCAATGCATTGTCATCTGCTGGGTGGAAATCATGCTTAGAATCAAGTGGCTTTTCAAAATCATTTAGACTCACGCCCCACGAATGTAGCTGGTCAAGAATCTTGGTATCTCCTATACCCCTTTTGAAATAATAAAGAGATCTTACTTGATCCAAGTAATTTTCTATAGGTATTAAGTCGGCTAGAATAAGTGCTGCCTCATAGGAAAATGTTCTGTAGCTCCTTACAATTCGAATTGCCATTTGTCTTTGAGCTCGAATCAGTTTTTTCCTATTATATTTCCTTTTTAATCCTTCCGCCCAAACAGGAAATCCATAAGACAGGACTGGTATCACAACTGTTTTGTAGATATCCGTTAACTGACTATGCACAATACCCCATTTCTTTTTAGCTAATATTGTAATCAAATTTAGTAATTGCAGGCTCCTATTACATAAGTTATCTATGTGAGTTGAGAAATTTAGTTTTTCATCTATAGTGAATCCTAAGTATTTAATAACAGGGACACATTGCAGCAACTTACCATAAACCAAAATGTGCGGCTTACGTGGACGTCTTCGTCTTGTAAAGTGGATTGCACTAGACTTCTGGACATTAAACTTAAGTTTTATTTGGTCTGCTGAGTGAACAATCCTTCTGATTGATTCATTTGCACACATTTCTGTATCATAACTATCAATTCCATGACATATCAGAAGAAGGTCATCTGCAAACCCAATGAGTCCGGAATCTTCGGGTGATTTAGTATTCAAAACTCTGTTATAAAGAATATTCCAAAATCCTGGACCACAAGTTGAACCCTGTGGACATCCCTTAGTTAATGTTTTAGACTTTGTGCATCTATTTGATGTTATTTTTGCTATTCTGTCTTGAAAATAATTTTTTGTTAGTAAAAATTAATTTCTGGGACAGTTAAAGGCCCTAAGCTCATCCAGAATAGCTGGCCACCAAGCGGAATCAAAAGCACCCTTAACATATAAAGATACTAACGTGACTTCTCTATGTCTGGATAAACTATCAAGGAGACAATTCACCACCTCCATCGTCTGTAGTAGAGCGGCCTTTCACGAAACCATACTGGTTGTCATTTAAAACATTGTTTTGTGAGAGGAAATAATTTATGCGATGTATTAATAGCTTTTCTAATAATTTGCCGAAAATTGGTACTAAACTTATTGGTCGATAAGAGGACACGTTTGTAGGATTTCGTTTCGGTATTAAGATAAGAGTGACTTTAGATAACTTCCAACAATTAGGGAATACGCTTTCTTCAAGAAGTTTAAGGAAAAGATGTTGAATTACATGAGGAATAGCTTTACAAGATTCTAGCATCATCTCTACTTTAATACCATCTTCTCCTGGAGATTTCTTCTTGCTGGTACGTGCTGCTTCCAAGATTTCATCTATTGTGAATGGCACATCATCTCCTGTGGTTATATCATCGTTCACTCTATGTCTGATTCTTCGATGCTCTTCAGAATCTTCCAGAGGGTTGTCATCAGGGAATAAAGTACTCAGCATCAACTCCAGTGTTTCTTCTGTGCTTTCTGTATACGAACCATCTTCTTTTTTAACTGAAATTATTTCAGGCTTCGATATTGGCTCGATAACTTGATGGTCAGTCTTTGACGGTAGGTTTTATAGTCCGTAATTTGTTGTCCGTAAGTATCGTCCAAGAGTGTTCCCAGTATTTCAAAATAAATGTCTTAACAAATCTGTTTATGTCTTCATGTGGAATTGATCCTTTATCTATTTCTGTCTGTTCTGCAGCTATTTTTGCGTGGGTGTCTGCAATCGGATCTTTTCCTTGTCCTTCATGACCAGGTAGCCAGTACAATGTAGAGAGTGTATTTTTTTTTTTTTTTTTTTTTTTTTTTTTTTTTTTTTTTTTTTTTTTTTTTTTTTTTTTTTTTTACGGCGCATCTACATCTAGGTCATTAGCGCCGACATCCAGGGTGCAGCGAGGAATTTTACCAGCGAGCCGTGGGATGATAAAATTCCTGCCGGAGGTTGGGAATCGAACCCACCATCTCCCGCTTATGAATCCAAGGCGCTAGCCATTAGACCACGGGAGACCCCCTAGAGAGTGTATTTTCTTTAATATTTTTGAGAGTAAAGGATGAGAGGTGTATTTGACCTGTAGTGCTTAAATGAACTCAGTGAGTCAGTATAAATAACAACGTCTCGTCGGTCTGAAGTTGATATGTTCTCCAAGCCAATAAGTATGCCGTACGTGAAAATTTAAATAAATAAATTTGAGTCACAATTATTTTCGTGACTATGGGTTTTGGAATGTGAAATTTTCTAGTCCGGATTCTGTCAAGAGTTTAAACTCATAAGGGAGTTTCCCACCATTCGCCGAATTAAGACAGCGGGAGGGTTATAATTTATTAATAGTAATAAAAGAAACAATCCAAAAATTAAATTGCCAAGCCCCGTTTAATTACTGTCTTGTTTTTCCATGCCCTTCATCCAAAGTAAAATGAAAGCAAAGTAATCTAAGTTTCTAACACAAAGAGTTCCTTCTTCCCTTTCATTGGCCAGCCCTCTGTTTTCTAATGTGTTCCGGACTTTTTTCTCTTACTTTCTTTTCTTCTTTTTTTTTTCCCTGGGTTCTCATTCGTACTTCAGTTAAAACTTGTTAGAAGAAAACTTGTAAGAATAGAGGGGGACTAGAACTAAAAAGAGAGCGGAGGTTTGCGGACGACTCTCTCACAACAATCCAGGGAGTTGCAGAGAACCTCACTCGCCAATACTTTTAATAGGGTCCTCTGAAGTCCTTCCTAATAGGATCAGACTTCCCGGTACCTTTATTATTGGACCACAACTCCTCACTCCCATCAAAATAAAGTACCTCTACTAATTTCTTCAGTGGTTTACTTCTTTATGCTCAAAGAAAGTAAAGCAGTACTCCCTGACAACGGAGTGTTTACCTCGTTCAAGTAAATATGACACTTCCTGCATTAGTATAATCCCATAAATCCGTAAAAATTTACGAAAATAAAAACATATAAATGGAAAACCGTTGTTACTGAATAACACATCTTAAAACTATTATCATAAAAAGTTTGTGCATCTACTCTACTATACATATATTTGTCAAATACCACTCAACCACTGACCTATCATCGCCCAGGCCAAACCACTCGACAGAAATATTTGAAATTTTCCATGGACACTCCCTTAGGATGTGAACACTCGCTAAGGAAGTTTTTTTTTTTTTTTTGATATTCAAATTTTTAAGTATTTTTAGGGGAGTTTGAATTCTTAGTTGGTTTTAAAAAGAGCCTGCATGCCTAGGCAGCATGCGTTGCTAGGACGATAACAGGTCAGCTGTTACCGTACTGCATCTATTTCATAATATTATTTTTATTTTAGGTTAATTTCAACTATGATGGCAGACCTTGAATTAATAGAAATAAACTGTGATTTTCTCCCTCGTGTAGTTTACGCTATACCTGGTGTAAAAAGGGGTCTCCCGTGGTCTAGTGGCTATCGCGCTGGATTCATAAGCGGGAGATGGTGGGTTCGATTCCCGCCTCCGGCAGGAATTTTCTCATCTCAGGGCTCGCTGGGAAAATTCCTCGCTGCACCCTGGATGTCGGCGCTAATGACCTAGATGTAGATGCGCCGTAAAAAAAAAAAAAAAAAAAAAAAAAAAAAAAAAAAAAAAAAAAAAAAAAAAAAAAAAAAAAAAAAAAAAAAAAAACCTGGTGTAAAATTACTTGTGACTTGTAACTGGTAACCTATATATAGAGAACGGGGGTTATCTTTTGGTTATCTGTTTGTTTACACTGGTCCGGAGAGGCCCAGTGTCAAGAAACATTATACTTTGATTACTTATCAATTGTTGAATAACATATAGTATGACGGGAACCGTGCAATAATAAACTGCACAAAATTATATAGTAGCGTTATTTTGATAATACATTATTTAACGCAATATCTGCCATAGCGAAGCACGGTTATTCACTAGTATTTTATAAACAAACTACTGAACTACGTGACTCGTCGTTGAAAATCATTATTAAAACAACAAACGTAAAATAACATTAGGAAGGTATCATCTCAATTGAAAACATACTAAAGACGTAAGAATTTAAATTATTTAATAAAAATCCATATAAATAAACAAAATATTACGCATTTTTTTAAAACAGAATTGACCCTTTACATTCACCAGAGAGTAGTGAGTCCACCATTAAGGGAATTGCTTTCTGCCTGTCTGTATGTCCCACAACATTTTTGTGGGACATACAGACACTGTAGTCTCAGTCGTGGGTATTTAGCGTACCCAAATGAAAAAAATATTGAATAGAATCAAAGTTCTAAATGTAAATTTTGAATAATTTGACAAGATAAAATTTCTGTACCGTTGCTGCTAGGAAGGGGATCTATCGAAAACACAGTCATCATTAAGTTTCCAGTCGGCTCAGTCTGCTGCAGCTATTTCTGTACCGTTGCTGCTAGGAAGGGGATCTATCGAAAACACAGTCATCATTAAGTTTCCAGTCGGCTCAGTCTGCTGCAGCTATTTCTGTACCGTTGCTGCTAGGAAGGGGATCTATCGAAAACACAGTCATCATTAAGTTTCCAGTCGGCTCAGTCTGCTGCAGCTATTTCTGTACCGTTGCTGCTAGGAAAGGGATCTATCGAAAAGACAGTCATCATTAAGTTTCCAGTCGGCTCAGTCTGCTGCAGCTATTTCTGTACCGTTGCTGCTAGGAAGGGGATCTATCGAAAACACAGTCATCATTAAGTTTCCAGTCGGCTCAGTCTGCTGCAGCTATTTCTGTACCGTTGCTGCTAGGAAGGGGATCTATCGAAAACACAGTCATCATTAAGTTTCCAGTCGGCTCAGTCTGCTGCAGCTATTTCTGTACCGTTGCTGATAGGAAGGGGATCTATCGAAAACACAGTCATCATTAAGTTTCCAGTCGGCTCAGTCCGCTGCAGCTATTTCTGTACCGTTGCTGCTAGGAAGGGGATCTATCGAAAAGGCAGTCATCATTAAGTTTCCAGTCGGCTCAGTCTGCTGCAGCTATTTCTGTACCGTTGCTGCTAGTAAGGGGATCTATCGAAAACACAGTCATCATTAAGTTTCCAGTCGGCTCAATCTGCTGCAGCTGTTTATTACTATTTATTAGCGGATGACAAGAGAAGGAAGGTGACGTAGTGTAATTTCATATATGGAAAAAAATTAGATCAATGAAAGAGCGGAAAATTAATGTCGAAGAAATATTCCCGACATATTATGAGAGAAAAGTTAAATAATGATAATTTAGTATCATATAATTTAACAGGTTTTATGGTAGGACTCAATTGTGAGAAATAATTAAAAAGTAATTACTTTCCGAATCCACTCTGACATTTGAGAATATGGTCAATAGGTAACATAAGGTTTTGAATGGGGTGATATGATGATCAATACTTTTGTAAGAGAATTTTCAGTTGGCACCGACGACGTTTGGCTTGAGTAGGATGATGTGGGGACATGAGGCTGTGTAAAATTTCATGTTTAGATTTAAATGGTTCAAACTTATGATATCGTAAAAATCAAGATATTTAGAAAAAAGAATTACCTGGGCCTTGGTTATTATTGGTTCCTTCCAACAAAAATAATTAGAAAGTTGTTTGGTAAATAAGCAGGTCCATTCGGTTTTTCTTAGGAACTAAATTATATCTCTTAGTAATTTATTTATCATTAATTTCAACACATCCCTCAACAATATGACTTCTAGAATATGAATTTTCTGAAGAATTGGCATCGCCATGCAGCTCCTCTTAACTACTTCAGTAAAATAATTACTTATTTTCGAACATACTTCAGGGTATTTAATCGGTAGAGAAACCTATCTTTATTGAAGATATGGGATGCTAAAGCAGTGCCCCCCCCCATACCTCTACAAGTTCTTCGGAGTGTGTGTGCGCGTTCACAGCAATTACTACGGAGCCAGGAACAGTACGGTAGAATTACTGAAGGTAACACTGCGTCGCAGGTGCCTGCCAAAGCCTTCCATCTCCCTCCTAAAGCTACTCGGAGGATAATAGAAGCTGTGGCGATAACAATAACTCAAGCCCCAGGGTATATACCCTCAAGATCCACGGACTTAAACGACAGTTAAGTTTTACCAGGAGACTTACTTCCCAACGGCCGGTGGGGTCCTTCGGGTTTAAATTGAATTTCGGTTCCCTTTTCCTTCCATTAGAGTAATCAGTCTTCTGTACCTTGCCACAGCCTACGGGCTTTAGCCTCTCTCTCTCTCTTTTATGAGGCAATTCTCCTGGCCTCAGCTAGTTCGGCCTCTTCCAAGCGATCGAACATACCAACCCAGTTTGTCTGTCTAAAGAAACCTCTGTTTTCGTGGAACCTAATTCCAAAGAAAATCAAAGGTTCATTGCGGTGATTTATAAAACTTTTTCTAAGGATATATCTCTTCGAATTCGACGTATATTAGTGCACTTCAGACTCCTTGTACAGAACAAAAAATCCATGTATTAGGTCGGTCAAAAGGTTCTTGCGCGTTTTTGGAGTTTTTCAAATAAACTACAATATAATATTTTAATGAAGAAAAGCAAAATTTATGGTTCTCAGAAAGAAAAAGCCTCTAAACCCGCCAAAGCATTACACGTTGAGGAACTATAACTTCAAATGCGTATCCTAGTTTTGTGATTAAGTATGTTGGTTCCATTGTCAATGATCACACAGGTTGAGAGGAGGAAATTCAAAATCGAATAATGGGGTCAACAAAGCATATTTTGCCCTTAGAAGAGTCCTCCGGAGTAATCTGTTAAGACGTGTTACTTAAAGGTCCTGTACAAAACTACCATCCGACCAGTTTTGACATATACCTGCGTAACCTGGCACTTACGCAAAAATATATCTGAAAAGATCGACAAATTCGAGAGAAAGGTGCTGGGACGCATAATGGGACCAATCAATGAAAATGGGGTTTATCGTATAAAAAGAGAGAGAGAGAGAGAGACGAGTTATTCGATGATCTAAAAGTTTCCCATTTTGTGCGAATTCAGCACCTCAAATGGCTGGGACATGTTATCAGGATGGATGATAACAGAGGATGCAATGATATTGTGCTATGGAACCCAAGATGGAACCAGAGCACGAGGAAGACCTAAGGGGGGAACGGAAGGTGGTAGGACTCGGTGGCTGAGTACTTACAGATGGTCTGAGTGTTCAGCAGACTTGCTAGTGACCGGGAAAAGTGGATATAGGAAGTTGAAATGGTCATGGGCAGCTTAGGCCGAAGGGAAGGTGGTAGGACTCGGTGGCCATTTCAACTGCCTTTATCCACATTTCCCGGACAGTAGCAAGTCTGGTATACACTCAGGCCATCTGTAAGTACTAAGCCCTACCACTTTCCCTTCGGCCTGAAGCTGCCCATGGCCATTTCAACTTCCTATATCCACTTTTCCCGCTCAGTAGCAAGCCTGCTGAACACTCAGACCATCCGTATGTATTCAGCCACCGAGTCCTACCACCTTCCCTTCGGCCTGAAGCTGCCCATGGCCATTTCAACTTCCTATATCCACTTTTCCCGCCCAGTAGCAAGTCTGCTGAACACTCAGACCATCTGTGAGCACTCAGCCACCGAGTCCTACCACCTTCCGTTCCGCCCTTAGGTCTTCCTTGTGCTCTGGTTCCATCTGGGGTTCCATTGTACAATATCCCTGCTTCCTCTGTTATCATCCATCCTGATAAAATGTCACAGCCATTTGAGGCGCTGAATTCGCACAAAATGGGAAACTTTTAGATCATCGAATAACTAGCGTGCTCCTAGATTACTATCGTTATGATAAAAAAAGTTTAGCGGCGCTTTTCGGCCAGATGTCGGTCCGCCGTAAAAAAGAAGAAAAAAAAATTGTTTAACTAAACCGGTAGAGTAGATCTTGAGATATCTTCGCTTATACCAATTTCAAAAAAGTAGTTTCGCTAACAAAAACTAAAAATATTCTTACAAGTTTTAACAACAGTTGTTAAAGAGACTGTTTCGAAGTAATGCTAAATTGTATATCAGTCCATTATCCAAAGAAAAAAACCATCCTTGATCTATATTATCAACGAGTTCGTTTGACTAGAGTTTCGATATAACCTTGAGCGAGCGTAGCGAGCGCAAACGCATAGCAATTATGCAATTAATATAAGTGCAACGCGTTTTCGCTCGCTAAGGGTTATGTCAAACCTCTAGTTAACCCAAATCGTTGATAATCCCGTCGCCATATTGGCAAAAACTGATTTGACTCCTTGATCCAGCTCTCTGATCCGGTGATGATCCAGTTCTCTGAGACCCGACGCTAATGGTAACCTGCTTTGACGCTAATAGGTAAGTACCGTTTTTTCTTTTCTTTCTTTTTTTTTAAATATTCACAAGTGGGAATCGAACACACGATCTTATACAAAGAGTACTCACGGCCAGAGGGCCTTACCAAAAACCATTCATATAACCGTCTCAGTTAATAGGGGTAGTGAAGATGAGTCACAATTACATCATGCTTTGATAAGCTCTCAAAGGCTGAGTCAAGCCGTTGTTTTGGTTGCGTCATCTCTCTAGAATTTACATGCGCACGGCAGACCTCAAGCCTTTAGGCCAATCAGATCACTTCTCACAGGCCCGCGGCTTTTCTTCTGTTTCTAAGCAATCTGTTTTACTTCTCTGAAGCTTGTGCAGTGCCGGTCTTTTCCTGTGTGTATTTGAAATGTTAATTTGTGTAATATTAAAAAGTGTGTTGCATTACATTTATATACAAATTTAAATTCCAATGATCATACAAAATTTCTTAATGATGTGTTTATATTTTATTTTTAATCAGCTGGATTGAAAACCAAAACTATTCAGAGCTTGGTTGTTTTTATGTTCATATGCGTGCCAAGGATAACCTAAGTGTGTTCAGTTTGTTTTGATTACTCAGTTCAACATAAGTTTATATAATGGAATCCATCGAGCAGCCTTGTTATACATTGATAAGTAACCCTTCTGACATTGAACCACCTACTGAAATTCAATTGAAATGTGATCTAGAAAGAGGTACCATTCCAGCAAAAATTGAAGCCTTGAAGAAAATTATTAGGTACATATCGAATGGGGATCGTCTTCCGGGATTGCTTGTACCCATAATACGATTTGTTTTACCATCTCAAGATCACATGATAAAAAAGCTTCTCCTTATTTTTTGGGAAATTGTTCCTAAAACAACAACGGATGGTAACCTTCTCCAAGAAATTATACTCGTGTGTGACGCCTACAGGAAGGATTTGGAGCATCCAAACGAATTTGTGAGAGGATCAACTCTTCGTTTCTTGTGTAAACTGAAGGAACCGGAGCTTCTGGAGCCATTATTGCCTGCTATTAGATCTTGCCTTAACCACAAGTCATCTTATGTACGTAGAAATGCAGTTCTTGCAATATTCACAATATACAGAAATTTTGAATTTTTGATTCCTGATGCCTCAGAGTTGATTGCATGCTTCTTAGAAAATGAGAAAGATATGTCTTGCAAACGAAATGCTTTCTTAATGCTCTTGCATACAGACCTTCAAAGGGCAGTGTCATATTTAGTTTCGTGTCTTGAAAAAGTTTCTTCATTTGGAGACATTCTTCAACTAATGGTTGTGCAATTGATGCACAAAGTTTGTCTTGAAAATCCTTTGGAGCGTTCTAGATTTATCAGATGTATATACAACTTGCTCAATTCAAACAGTGCTGCAGTAAGGTATGAGGCTGCTGGAACTCTTTTGACTCTTTCGAATGCCCCCACTGCTATTCGAGCAGTAGCAACATGTTATATTGATCTTATAGTTAAAGAAAGTGACAATAATGTCAAATTGATTGTCCTTGATCGCTTGATTTCACTCAAAGAATGTCCGACACGTGAAAAAGTACTTCAAGACTTAGTAATGGATGTGCTAAGAGTTCTTGCCAGTCCAGATTTGGAAGTAAAAGAAAAAGCATTAAATTTAGTCCTGGAATTAACAACTTTTCAAACAGTCCATGATGTAATATCAGTTGTGAAAAAAGAAGTTCATAAAGCCCAAAATTGTTTAGATCTTGAAGAATCTGAAAAATACATTCAAGTTTTGGTAAAAGTACTGCATGCTTGCTGCTTGAAATATCCAGATATTGCTTCTAACATTATTCCTCCTCTTATTGATTGCATCTCTGATAATTTGGAATTAGTATCTAATGATGTGGTTGTTCTTTTAAGAGAAGCAGCCCATAAGTTTGAATCATTACGTGCATTGATTCTTGAGAAATTACTAATTATTTTCCCGTCAATAAAATTTATTCAAGTTTCTAGGGCAGCTTTGTGGATTTTAGGAGAGTATGCATTTTCTTCTACTCTTATACAAAATATTTTGGATCAAATCAAGACTGCCGTTGGAAGAAGTACATTAACAGGAGACAAATTAAATGACCTGAAACATGTTCAAGAAAAAAATCAAACTATTCTTAGTGGAGCTTATGCTGCACAATTCTCAGTATCCAGAATCGCATGCACAGAATTTCAAGAGTCTTCTCTTAGGCAACATTTAATGGATGGTCATTTCATGGTTGGTGTTTCAGTTGCTCGAGTGCTTGTAAAGTTAGCATTTCGTTATGTACTGCTCGAGCGAAATAAAAGGGACTGTCAAAAATTTATTTTGGAATGTATGCTTATTATTTCTACTATTTTGGCATTTTCAAAATCGAGCTTAGCTTGTATTCCTGCACAAGATGATCTAACTCAAATTCTCTTATGTCTAAAAGTTCTTTCTAAGCCGAATAAAGTTATTTTTAATATTTTCACTGTTAAATGCAGACAAGCTATATCAAATATGTTGACTGTGCTGGAAAGTGAAGAATGTTTTGTAGAAAATTCCAGAAAACAAATCCCTCACTCAATAGATGTTGATAGTACAGTCACATTTTCACAGTTGACTTCTTTAACGATATTTGACATTGAATTAGAAAATTCTCCTGAATTGAGTTTACATCAAGCAGTTATGGGGCAATTATCAGCTAGCAAAACTACAGAAAATGATCTCTTACCAGTAAAATTATCAAAAGTATCTCAGCTGACTGGTTTTTCCGATCCTGTATATGCTGAAGCTTATGTACACTCGAATCAGTACGATATAGTTCTTGATGTTTTGATTGTGAATCAAACTGACGACCTCCTGCAAAACTGTACTCTGGAACTCGCAACTCTTGGTGACCTTAAACTTGTTGAAAAGCCTCAATCATGCGTTCTTGCTCCACACGATTTCTGTAATATTAAAGCAGTAATCAAAGTTGCATCTACTGAAAATGGTGTGATATTTGGGAATATAGTTTATGATATCAGCGGATCCACTTCTGACAAGAACATAGTTGTGTTAAATGATATAAGGATTGACATTATGGATTATATTGCCCCATCAAAATGCTCTGATGCAGACTTTAGGAGAATGTGGGCAGTTTTTGAATGGGAAAACAAGATATCTGTGAATACAGGAATAAGTGATTTAAGAAAATACCTGGATCATCTACTGAAGTTCACGCGCATGAAATGTTTACAACCAGAAAAAGTGCTCTTTGGCCAGTGTGAATTTTTGTCTGCAAATTTGTATGCCCGGTCCATTTTTAGCGAAGATGCTTTAGTAAATTTAAGTATTGAAAAGTCCTTGAACAGCCAAAAAGCTCTGATAACTGGACACATTAGAATAAGAGCCAAAAGCCAGGGAATGGCTTTATATTTAGGAGAAATTATCAACAAAGCACAAAAAGAATCACCTGCTATAGAGAAGTGAGCTCTAAACTTTTGACATATGGACCAGTTATGAGTTTTTAAAAAGAATTTGTGTTATAATTTAAAATAAATGAAAATGTATTACTTCTTTGTGTATGGAAAATAGCAAATAATAGTATCAACCTCAAAATTACAAACTCAATTATCTTAGGAATTAAAGTTTTTCCCTTCTTACAATTAGTTTGCTGAATACAGTTCATATTCATTAGAAGTATTCATTCATGTTTCTTCCATTATATATGGATTTTATATTTACTCGTACCCTAGAACAAGTCTGTTATGGTTTTAAAATGTTTTCAAATATGTGGAATTTAAAATTGTTTTGTTAAAAATCAATGGTCATGCCTAATTTTTCATGAGGAGGCCTGGTCGCTGTGAGTAATAGACGAGCAGTTAACACTCTGTGCCAAGGGTCATGGGTTCGATTACCACTAGGGGTGGTGGCTTTTCTTTGGAAAAAATAAAAGTTATCAGCCCTATCCTCGCTAGAAAAGGATGGTGACCTATATATAAACCGTCCTAATACTCTGAATTAATTATAATGGGCATTAATATTTAAATAAATTGATTTTTTTTGTATATAAGAATGCCCTTATTTGATATAAATGGTCACTTTGAAAAAAAAGTAGTATTAAAAGGAAAAAATCTTATTTACAATTTTGTTTATTAATGTTTCACAAGGTAGTAGCCTTAAATTATGGGGGATTTATTTTCTCCAAGAAGCTCCATCAAATTGATATTACCTGCTTTTTATTTGAATTTTTTTTAGTTTGTTCAATTATTCTTGATAATCATTCTTAACAAGAAAGGAAATAAAACAATTAAAACTTTTACAATAATCATAATAATAAAACATACAAAATAATAATAATGTGAAGCTTAAATAAACTCGTATAATACCTGTTGGTGAAGACAGTTGTCACTGGCATCGGTGCGAGTGACAGCGGTCTATGGCAACAGTATATTTACTGGGGGACCTAACCCCTTAGATTATTTACCAAACTTCTATAAGTTTAATACAATATAAGTATTTCATGATATCAGAAAAATGTCTAAATCACAACACTTGTTCTAAATCTGGCCATTTTTATGTTTTTTATTTCAATTTTCATCATTAACTGAGGTAATTTTTAACTATGTATTGGACAGTTAAATATAATGTATTAAATGTTTTCTGCAGTTCTGTTAACATAGTTTCATGTATTGTATGTCTGTCCAAATCTATGTAAGTATTCTTTTGACTTTGTGGTCTCGATTCTCACCAGGAGTGATGGCTTTAATCCGAAAAAAGGAAAAGCATAAGCCCTATTCTGAAGATTTTGTATAGTCCCTCCCAATATAACTTTGTCTTCCCCTAGATTTAGTATTTTAGACTAAGTAGACTTAAGTCTATTGTCTAGTACGTTAGCATAGAAAAAGGTGTAGTTTTAAGTCCAGCTTCAGGTCCGAATCCATTGGGCCTGGAGCTCTCAACGTACAAAATAAATTTTTTGGAAGGGTGGGAAAAAAATATATATTCTGACAAGAATAGAGTAGTAACCTGTAAATAGCCCGTTCTAAAATTCTCAACTCTAAATGAAGGAATGTTAAATAATTAAAATTTCAAAAAATTTATCTTTTCTTCTTTTGTTAAACCTGTCTTCTAATATGATTGAATTTACTTAATTTTTTAATTTAATTCATTGTTTTAATGTATTTTTCTTTACACCTGTCCTATTCCTATTCTTTACACCTATTTAACTCCTAATACACCGAGCCTTTAATTATTTTATTAATGGGTACCTGCAAAGGAGAAAATCAGGAAGCCGGACTACTCTATCTCCCTAGTGTAACGTGTGCTCCAGAATCAGATACCTCTACAGTATCTGCTCCTTTGGGCCCTTGTGGCCTTTTATCGTACTGATTTTTTTTCTAATCCACCGAAACTTCACTAAATTCTGTAAATAGAGTCCAAAAATAGGAATCATGAATTTACAAATTTACATACATATACATATTTAAATATCTATAAATTTATGAATTTATCTTCCATTAAAAAATAATACAGTTTGGCACAATAAAATAATATGTTTAATTTATTTATTTGGTTTTACAGCCCACAATTGGGTGATGTGATCTAAAAACTTGTAGGGCGCAATTAAAATAAATGATCTATTAACTCAAAAACTTAAATATACAATTAAAACAATAATAATTAAAGAATTTATACTGTAAAACAAGAAATAAAAAAAATCATCAAACATAGACGGCCAACTATAAAATTAAAAACAAAAAAGTGATCATTTTAATAAATAATTTTAAATAAACTAAAAATTTGGTTCTTTTTCCTCTATTAAAAAAAAAATCAAGAAATGGTTTATGTTATGATTGTCCTATATTTGTTTGTACATTATTATCTTTTTTAAAAAGTGCGAAATAGTGGATATGTGTCTGCCAACAGTCCATACATGTGATATGGTATTTTTATCTTTATATCACCTTAGGTGGAGATTTGATGTATACACATTATATATATACTATTTATATATACATGTATATTGCATGTTTACATTCTGATTCTAATCAAATAAAAAAATATTCAGAAGCCAACATTGTTATTGTAATTTTCGCTGCTGTCTTCTTCGATGCCCTTGTCTGAACTCTGATTTATGTAGCATTGGTTTCTGTGGCCATTAATATGTTTAAGAACATAATATTCGCTCATTTTGCTCTTAAATAACCATACTTCTGAACACAAATTTGCTCATAAACAACTGTTCTTCTGAACACATTACTGAAATAGAAGTGCTAAGATAAGAAAGCCAAATATTTGATTGCTATTCTATTCTAAGTAAATTATATTGCAGACAATTTCTCTCCTCTAGAAAAATGTACAGGTTGGGGTCTTCAAAGACTTTTTACCTGTCAACCGTTATACGTTACAAGTGTGTCTTCATTTGAAGACGCAATAACGTACCATTTTCAACAATACAACTAACCCCTGCTAGAAGGGCAAAAAAATCAACTTTTTTTTTTTTTTTACGTTTACAGGCAGGAAAAATTGGGTCATCTCCAGCAAGACAAAAATATTTAATTATATTCATTTATTTGGATTTTACTTTTTCTAATTCTTTCTTAGTTAACTTCTTTGTTATATTATATATCTTATTCTTCTTGAAATTTATTTTCTCTCAATTTTTTTTTTTTTTTTTTTTTTTTTTTTTTTTTTAATAATATCACTATCTCTCTACAAAAACCCCTTATAACTAACTTTAATGAAACAATGCATTGAAAGAAAAAATAGATTAATGGCAAGTAAACAACACTGTAAAGTAAAAGTCCTCATGGAACTGCATCATCTTAGCGCGGTTCCGTTCATATCCCTAGTGTAATTTGGAAAGATTAAAATGGAAGCAGTTATTATTTTGGTTCCACCAGTCTTTTTTTTAATTAATTATTATAATGGCGTGTCAACCCTTAAGGTCACTAACGCCATTCCTGTGTGTAGTAAAGTCTTGAAAGGTCATGATTTACGCTAGTTACAAGGTCTTGGAATCTTGGAAATCGATATTTCTAACAATAAATTGTTTTTGTTATTTTACTTAACCAGTTTTATTGTCAAATACATTATCCATCTATAAGCAATTAAAAAATAACAAGGAGTAAAACAGACAAAAAGAACCATTTGAATAAACGAAATCAATTAATTTAAAGTTTTAAGCACTTATTTCTCCGATTGACATCGCCTAAACGAGTACTTACAAGCTTATGAACTCAAAAACGTAAGCGTTACGATTTTTTTGCGCGAATTTCGTCCCAAACGCCATCTTCCAGTAGGCGGATTTTGCTTGTTAACGAACTTGACCTTTCAAATTAGACGAAAGATTTTTGTACCAAATTTCATCAAAATCGGACCATTCGTCTGGGAGCTAGAGAGCGAACAGACAAATATATATATATATATATATATATATATATATATATATATATATATACAAATTTTAACCATTATCATTTTCGGTCTCTATGGATTCTGAAACGCAAAATTTTCTAGTCGGCACTTCCGGATTGCGTCATGAGATCAACCTTATAAGCGGGGTTCCTCCCTATGGGGGAGGGAGAAACCGCGCTAAAAGGAAGGTAAAATGCTTTAGAAAGGAACTAAAATAAGGATTAAACAATTACATGACCTGGCAGCCTATTAAAACTTTAATTTAAATACCAAAATAAATGATGGTGCTAATGATCCCAGCAATCGACGCACCTTAAAAAAAAAATAATCGTACAGCGGTCAAAGGTACAACATATAGTTGTACCTTTGACCACGGGGTGTTTTACCTCTGACCACCTAAAGTCCGACTCGCAGGAACTGCATCATCTTAGCGCAGTTCCGTTCTTATCTCGACTCATTTAAAATGATTAAAATAGAAGCTGTTATTATTTTGGGTCCACATTTCTAGAAAGCATGAAGATTAGATAGTTAGCCGTCGAGGTGATAAGTAAAGATGGAATAGTTGGGATTTGGCTAAAGAAACCTCAATACGATTTTTGTTAAAAAATCTATATTTAGGACGTTTCGGCTACTCATTGGTAGCCTTCGTCAGCAATGAAAGTGCCGAGAGGCAGAGGAGGACCAAAGTTGACAGTTCCATCTTTACTTTCAAGAAAGGTCTTATTTACGATCTTACCTGGATGGGTCCCCGCCCTAGGAAGAACTCCGCTAGGCAGTTGAAAAGCTATATCTTGGAAATCCATATCTCTAACATTAAATTGTTTTTCTTATTTTTCTTAACCTGCTTTATTTTCAAATACATTATCCAACTATAAGAAAATAAAAAAAGTCCGACTCGCAGGAACTGCGTCATCTTAGCGCGGTTACGTACATCTCGAAGAAATGGAATAGATTAGCATCACAAATCACAGGAAACTGACAGTAGCCAACTTACACAGAAGCGGATAATTCTTAATCTGTATAAGTCAATACAATTATGTACTGAAAACGTACTTACTCTTTGACTACTGCTGAGAAGGATCCATTCTAAAGAACCAAAAATTCGTTGTCATTTTAAGTATCTCGTTCTACTAGCAAATTCGTCTTGCTGTTATATTCAACTGTAAATATGTGCTTCATGGCGAATAAAATTTCACTCTTTTGTGGGTTTAATCGTTCTATAAAATAAGAAATAACGATAACTACAGTTAGAGGCTATGAGGAAGGTTATATAGACCGGAGAATTCAAAACAATCTACGTCATGGTGATTAGCCACTGCCATCTTGATTACCACAGCCACTCCAAACTTAGCAATACCTTTCACTGTTTCTTAGCTTATTTTACTACAATACTAATTTTACTGATAAATGCAATTTAAAACAAGAAACAACCAATTAAAAAGTGAGTTAAGCAAAGAGAAAAACCCTTTCAAAACAACAAAACAAACACTTTTTACGTTTTAAGCGCTTATATCTCTGATTGACGTTGCCCTATCGAATATTGCTTCAGGACATTTTTTGTAGAGAATTTAGTAAGCATTCGAATGGTCACCTTCACTTAGCACGATTTCCCAACCGTAATCGAGATATTTACGAAAAATGTATGAAGATCTGAAAACTTTTCATGTCTATTAATAAAATAATTTTTTACGCTTACTTCCTTAACTCCAAATATAACCAAAATTTAAACATCTTAGTTGGGATTAATTTCCAAGTTGTAGAAAATATTTCAATTGAATCCCGCGATTCTAAGTACTCACAAAAATATAATGACTTACAAAAACATTGATTCCACTTTTCTCAGAAATGGTTACAGATATCGCCTTGAAAATGGTTGCATTCGTTTTCTTATGTTAAGAAACCTATAAAACCAGTACCTGCAAGCATATAAACACAAAAACGTAAGCGTTACGATTTTTTTTGTGCGAATTTCACCCCAAACACCATCTTCTAGTTGGCGGATTCTGCTGGTTAACTTGACCTTTTAAATTAGACGACAGATTTTTGTACCAAATTTCGTTAAAATCGGACCATTTTTGAGCTTGCTAGAGCGCGAACAGACAAGCATATATATAAATATATACATACACACATATATATATATATATATATATATATATATACAAATTTGGGCCACCTATATTTTCGTGATCTATAGGGTCTGAAACGTGAAAGTTTCTAGTCGGCACTTCCGGATTGCGTCATGAGGTCAACCTCATAAGCGGGTTCTCCCTACGGAGATAGGGAGTAACCGCGCTAAAATAACAAGGAATAAAAACAGACAAAAAGAACAGTTCGAATAAGCGAAATCAATTACTTTAAAGTTTTAAGCACTTATTTTTCCGATTGACATCGTCTAATCAAAACTTTCATCACAACCTTTTTTGTAGAGCATTTAGTAAGCTTTCTAATGGTATTCTTCCGTTTACCAAGATTCTCAACCTTTTTCGAGATATTAAGGAAAGTATACTATGTTACGAAAACTTTTTATGTCTGTTAATAAAATATTTTATTCTAACCCTTCCTTAACTCCAAACGTAACAGAAATTTCAACATATTAGTTTTAATGAAAGTAGAACATGCAGAAAATGTTTCAACTGAATCCCATGATTCTAAGTACCCAAACCAAAAACAGTATTCAAAAACTATTTTTCCCATTTTCTCGAAAACGGTTAAAGCTATCGCCTTGAAAATGGTTTCATTCGTTTTCCTTGCCCAGGAAGCATATAAAACGAGTACTTACAAGCTTATGAACTCAAAAACGTAAGCGTTACGATTTTTTTTGCGCGAATTTCGCCCCAAACGCCATCTTCCAGTGGACGGATTTTGCTGGTTAACGCACTTGACCTTTCAAATTGGACGACGGATTTTTGTACCAAATTTCATCAAAATCGGACCATTCGTCTTCTACCTAGAGAGCGAACAGACAAATATATATATATAAATATATACATACATATATATATATATATATATATATATATATATATATATATATATATATATATATAGATATATATATATATATATATATACAAATTTGAACCACCATCATTTTCGGTCTCTAGGGGTTCTGAAACGCAAAATTTTCTAGTCGGCATTTCTGGATTGCGTCATGAGATCAACCTTATAAGCGGGGTTCCTCCCTATGGGGGAGGGAGGAACCGCGCTAAAAATAAATGAGTAAAGGTTGAAAGGTTTATCTTGTGAATTAAAATTAAATATTTCAAAGAAATTCGTAAAATTAATCAACAGTTATGCACACATATATATATATATATATATATATATATATATATATATATAATTATTAATAGCATTGAATAGTTAAAAAAAAAACTTTAGTCATAAACATTTTTTTATTCAAATACTTAGGGTAGTTTTTTTTTTTTTTTTTTCATTTGTTTAATGAATACATTAAAAGTAAACTAGATGATACTAATAGAAAAAAAAACAAAAACAGAGTTTTAGTGTTGATGCTTTTGTTCATAGCATTAAAAAAATAGCCTTCTAAATTAATCACTGTGCTACTAGGAAATAAGAATTCATGATGTTCGGATAAATTATTTCTAAATTGAAACAGTCCCTAGGATATTTAAAAAATATCCCTGTTATGAAGTATATTTATATGTTTTCATTTAATGTGATTTTAGGAGGACTGGAGGCGGAGGGAGGTTAGAGGTTCAATTCCCACTTGGAGTAGCCTTTTCTTTCAAAAGAGTAAAGGACTAGGCCTACCCTGGCTAGAAAAGGTTGGTAACCTGTTGATAACACCTCCCGTAATCTGGACTTATCATATTAAAGGATGGACAATTTTGAGCCGATACCTCCCACTCATGCGCCTGCTCCGTCGAAAGTCAGACTATCGTATTGTCCCTCTAGATGTCCTGACCCGTCCAACTAGCCAATTCACGTTGCGATATTGAAACCAACTTCGGAGGTTGGACTACAAATCGGAACGTGAATGCCCTTCTTAAAGCTTCGAAAGTGTTGGTTTCGTTACTTCCAACGGTTATTTGTGTTTCCTTTCCTCAGTTCTTTTACTTTTTCAGTTGTTTTTGTAATTGCTTTTTAGCAGTATAATGAATTTTCAATTTTTTTCTATTATAGAGATTTTCGAGTGGAACTCAAACACTACTGCACACTTCTGTGAATAATGGCGCCTAAAATCTCAATTTTCGGCAAGATTTAACTGTTGTAGGTGTTAAGATGTTTCATTAAATATTAATTCTATTTATTCCAAGGTTTCCAAATCTCACAAGGGATAAGAACGAAATTAATAGTGTACGTGGCGACCATACTTTGAGTTTAAGGATCTTCCAAAAATCGTTCAAAAAATGTAATGTTGGAAAAAGCAATAATTATGACAACTCAGGACAACATGTTAATTTTGGTAAAGACATTCTTAATCGTGAGATGTCAGGGCCACAATTAACTGTGGATCAGATGGCCGATAGGATGGATTCATCACATTGATTAAAAATTGCTCGAACATACGGCTCTATCAACGCTACAAAAAATGAATGAGTTTATTTGAGAGCTTTCGCCGCTTCCTGATTACTCCCCAGCCATTGCCTTCAAGAGATTTTCACTTATTTTGGACTTTACACAATTTTGTGAAGGGGAATTTTTGTAAGGGGTTAAATTTGAAACTGGATGTACAACATTTTATTCTTAATCCGTTTAAAAAAATAATAATTATTTGATGTAATATCCATAGGCGGCTCTACACAAACATTTCTGGGGGGGGGGGCTAATTTAGTAAGGGCTTACCGCCGTGCCTGGGGGCGTAGAATCAAAGTTTTATAACGAAGCACCTGGAAAACATTAAGGAAGTATTTAATAAACTAAGAACATAAGTTAACTAGAACTTATTACTATTAATTTGCCAAAACATTTTTTTTCTAACTTAATCAAAAAATATTGTGAATTTTCATTCTGGGGGGAGGAGCTAAGCCCACCCATGTAGCCGCCACTGGTAATATGACTAATATTCATTTTTAAAACTCCAAGTTACACAAATAAAATTGCATTTCCTTCTAATGCCTCAAATATATCTAATAACTGAATGACCGGAGTGCCTATAATTAAAACAAAAATGAAAAATATCAGAGCTGATATTCGAGGAAATAAACTTTGTTAAAAAAATTAAAAGGTTCTCTCTTATAAATATTAACTGTTCCCGACGATAACTTGACGAAACATTAGGAATAAAGGAGCTCAATACCAATTTCAAGGGGGGGGGGCCTTAAATCTCCCCTTCCTTCTCCTCAAAGGTAAGTCCTGAAGTTCTCAGCTAATTCAATTTGCCCACTTGAACCGAACTTCGGGGAGGTTTAAACAAACAAATAATTGTTTGCAATACATTTTAATTAAGTAAAGTCAGTGAGTGCTGGTCCCAGTTTGAGTGTTTGCTCAGAGAAAAGGGGCTCGGCGAAATGAGAAGGAGCTAGATAGGGAGGAGGCGCACTCCTTAATGTCGAAACCCACTTACATCCAGCAAGCAGTGCGAGGTACTCATCTCGCCCTTGTCAGCGGGGATCGGGCGGAATAGAATCTTAAAGTATGTAATTTTGTTAAAGGTACCACACCTCCTAGGGCTGTCTGGCGTAGAACCTGCCAGAAGCCCGGGAGCTGATTAGCACAATGAATAACCCATTAGTAAGATCACAGTTTCATGTTGGCCCTTTTTCTATAGAATTGACAAACTACCTTTTGCGACCAAGGAATCAGGTCGACAAAAAACGCGGCGAGTACAGAACACTTGCAATTATGGGAATGGGAGCACAACCGGGATCCGCCACTAAACCAAGCTAGTTGGAATCCTTTTGAAACTGGGAGGGCCTATAGCAAAGACCGCTGAAATGTCTCAATGAGGGATGGTGTGCTCTTCTCGAACATCTCTATGAAGACATCCTAGCGCATTTTCTAAGCAAATTCGATAAAATTCCACTCTCTATGTTTCCATATACTTATCTTAATAAAACTTTGAAGACCTTCACCGGTTCGCCTAAGAGTTTACGGTTCAATATGAACTTCAAACGACTGTAAAATAGGATTTCATGACTGCAGTACAATCCTAGAAACCAAACGTCCTTACAGCCAAAATAGGCGATTTTTAAATTTCCCAGAATGTAGTAGCCCGAAGTTATGGGAATTTACTTCTGCATACGCTATCACATTGTTATGCAAAATATTTTCCTTATAACACTTCAAAAATAAAATATCAATAAAAAATTAGAAAGTAAATAAAAATAGATTCCCCTGTGCCCTGGAAAACATAGACTGTAGTAGAAAATGTGAGAGCAGAGATGTTTCTTGCTCGGCTCAGGATAGGCCATACAAGATTGACTCATTCCTATCTTGTGGCGTCATAATTTCAATAAAAAATATCTTTACTGAATGCCGTATCTACGAGAATGAAAGGTCTTTATTTTACATCACCCTTTTCTACCCCTATCCTGGGACGTTAAAATTAAAATAAATAAATGACATAACCGGTTATTTGAGTGAAGATGTGGATGACGACCCGACTAAGATTACAAATTTATTTGATTTTTTAAAATCCACGTAGGTAACTCCTGAATAAACTGTAATTCAACATAAAATAATATAATATTTCCAAATATTAAAAATAAGAATATATACCATTAAAGTTTAATAGCAGTTTTGCAATGGTACATTTATAATATGAAATGCCTAACTCTATAATCTATCTATCGGGTAATAATCTTAAATAAATGCGCTTAAAAGAAAATACCGTTCAAAGCTATCACTTCTGATGAAATACGTCAAAAACGGCTTTGTAGAGAATTTAGTAAGCTTCCGATTGACCACCTTCCATTTAGAATGCTTTTCCAACCGTTTTCGAGATTTTTAAGAGAATATACGAATATCTACAAACTTCTAATGTCTGTTAATAATTTGTTTTCTAATACTTTCAAACGCAACCAAAATTTAAATACTATATCAGTTTAGATGATAGTCTGAAACAATTTTCAACTGAATCAATCGCTTCTGAATGCCCGAACCGGAAATTAGTTGTTTTACATTTTCTCGTTTGTCTTGTCGCTCCTCTACGAACCTTTCGTAGTAGACGTTTTTGGAGGATCTTCAGAATGAACATATATATATATATATATATATATATATATATATATATATATATATATATATATATATATATATATATTTGTACACATTATTTTAGAAATCTGTGGGTTTGGGACCGTAAAATATTTTTGCCGGCACTACCGGAAGGAGCAATGAAATCAACCTCATAAGCGGGTTTCCTCTATATAGAGGGAGGGAGGAAACGCGCTAATAGCCATACAATCTCTGCAAGAAACAAGTAGTTTTGAATTCATAGGGTCTAGAGTAGGATTAAGAGGATTGTGTTGAGGGTGGATTGGCGAAGGCGGGGTATTGGAGTGCATCTGTTGCACACAATGCACCCCGCTGAACCCCGTGGGAAGACACAGCACCCCAATACTGCCTTGTTTATCATCGGCAACCCTATCGCGGGGATTACTAGGAACACCTCCCTCCCTTGTAAGCCACTTCCCGGAATGAATATTCCACCACATGCTCCAACCTTTCGATGCCGTATAACATAGGAGAAATCTCACTTGTTCCCTGCTCAACTCAGTTCTACATAGTTTGTCGAGTAGCAGAATATACATAGTTTGTTGTAGAAGTAGCAGAATCTGTGATGTAGCTTGCAGAGAAAATAGCTAAACAGACAAGTCATTTAGAATCATTGTTAGTGAAAAAAAAACATCCTTTACATTTTTCTCATATTCCTGTTTTCAGATGTTTCTGAATTACTTTCTCCCTGATTTTCGTTTGTTAAACTGGGTACGTTTTAATTACGTTCCCTACAAATAAGAAGGCACAGTGGCTTGGGCGTATATAGAAAATAATTTCGGAGGGGGCTGAGAAAATTTCGGGGGGGGGGGGGGGCTGAGACCATTTCCGGTGTATGGAATACTAACAATTTAGATCTTGGAAGAGTTTAAGCCAACTTAAAAGCTATTACACCCAAAATAGAATATGTTTTATGAACTAAATGATCTTATTTAATTTATTTTTAAGGGTTTTATGAAATTTTTACCGATCGAATCAAAATTTCGGGGGGGGGGCTTCAGTCCCCCCATATATACGCCCATGCACAGTGGTCTTACGTGTCTTTTTGTTTTCGTAATATAAATGTAGATAACACGAAAAAAAAATCACTCGTTCATCCTGCGTCAATTATTGCCAACTGGATTTGTTAGATAAAATATTAATATTACAAAATCAATGCTTGCGGACGAAAAAAATCGGCGAACCTGGAAATGGGCTTGTGGCGAAATAATTAACTACGCTAATATGTCATATAAAGGAACATAATTTCTTTTTATTTGTTTTTTTTTCGTCCACGAGTGTACTTAAAGTACACAAAAAAATTTGTGCCGGACACTTATGAAGAAGAGAAAAACTTTGTTTTTGTTAATCGTTATATAAAATGTTTGAATTGCACATTTCGATAGCACAACATAAATGCTTTATGATGATATATTTGTGTTTCCACTTTGCACCCTTTATACATTACTTAATCACAATATTACCTTTGGCCGGAAACTTTTGCATACAACTGTATATACATACACACACACACACACACATATGTATATATATATATATATATATATATATATATATATATATATATATATATATATATATAGCGTGTAGATTTCAAATTATTTATTAATAATTTATTAATTTTTGATGACAGTGTAACAGATTACTTTCACAGTTTAAATATCTGGGTTACATACCTCAGTGTATTGTATATTAAATATGGTAATAAAACAAATGTTAAGTAGAGATTACACAATTTGTCTGTGATATGTCATACATAATTTATTATATATTTTGACTAATTGAATTTTAATGTTTTAATTTAATTTTTAGTTATACCAAATATAATAGGCCTAGGAAGCTTGATAAAGTCTAATATGGCTGTGATAATGAGTGTTTAATTGATGTAGGTGGAATTTTGACTTGGTTCCTTACAGGAATCATGTTTATTTATTGTATGACTGTTTTAGTGTAACTAGAGTAATGAACAGGACATGGTGAGTTTAAAATTATGACAATAAAATTTAGTAAATGGTTTTGGAGGATGTAATGTCTGAAATTAATATACTATTGTAGATTGCCTGAGGATGGACCTGTGTGTCCGAAACGTTGTGATGGAGGAATAAATGGAAAGTTTGAAAAAATTTTTGAAGGGTTATTCTTCACCTGTTTGGTATTACAAATTATTTGATATAATCTTTTTTAATAATTCCTTACCCTGTTTTACTAAAACATTTATTTGACTGTTAAATGTACTTTAAAAGAAAAACGAGCAATTAAAAAGTGAGGTAGACAAAGACAAAACAACGTTAGTAAAGAATTTAGTAAGGTTTCGAATGGCCACCTTCCACTTTTCACGATTTCCTAACCGTTTCGAGGTATTTCAGAAATATACTGATATGCAAAAAAGTTTCATGTCTGTTAATCAAATATTTTGATGACTTCCTTAACTCCAAACTCAAACATAATCTCAATACTTTAGATTAGATGAATGTCACCCGCCTGTAACAGGTTTTAACTCAATTTATTGTTTCTAAATACCCAAACTGAGTTGGAAACAGTAGTTGTATCAATTTTTCTCATTAACTACACTAAATTTTAGTTTATTTACATCTTACGATATAAATATTACATTTATGAAGTAGGTGCTAGCTTGCGTTTTATATACTTGCCCTCCCCTAAACATGCGCGCATACCTCAATATTAGAATAATAGTTTTTTGATTGTCAAAGGGTTTAATACCGCTAGAATAATAAAAATGAAGCAGAGTAAGGCAGATATAATTGAAACGAGATAAGACCATTTAAACGATCCCAAAATTAAATGACATTGAAAACCCGAAATGCTGAAACTATGATTTGTCTTGGCTGAGTGTAGTAAAGAAGAGACCTCCCCTCGGAGGTTTAATCATAGACCGAGAGGCGTGGAGTACTGTTGAAGAGAGATGTGGTGTGCTGGCCATTTCGAGTGGAATACAAACACACAGCTTCCCCAGCCTTCTATAGACTGCAGTCTCAACATATCCTAAATTTGCTAACCGTTCCAAATAAAATGGACTTTACATATTCATGGCTGGATGCTAACGAATTTGAAAAGTGATTTTTCGATTTGTGGCTAGATATCCAAGTGGTGGCGTTGTTGAAAAGGAGCACTAGTCTGGCGGATCTACATCAAATTCCGAAAGGTAAAAAACAGTTCAATTCCTCCACGAGATTATTGTACTTTATTCGCGAATTATTACCTAATAGTTCCAAGAAAGGATATTCAACAGCGTAAGCGGCGATCGATTACGACATCGTTTTTAAGTTTAATCTCAGCCGCCAAAGCAATACCTCTACTATATAAACATTTGTAATTATCGCAGCCTTGCATCCAGCTATAGAATCCCAAGAAAAGAATATTCTTGTCTGTACCGAAGACATTTTCAGCAAACATTTCCTTGTACAGTATACTACGACCCACAATCCAAGACAAAGGAGCCCATCAATCTGGATTCCCGGCCATCACGGCATTTCTGGCAAAGATGCCACTGATCTAGCTGCCTACAGTTTGAGCAAGATTACCAGGGTTTTGTTAACAGGCATCAGCACGATCGAAGAAAGACGGATTAATACTTGGCCCAAACGCAACATTGTCATAAATACTATATAAGAAATAAATGAACACAAAATACTGTACAACATGTTCAATCTAACATTATACTACGCACGATTTCATTATAGTCTTAAGGCAATGTGATGAGCAAGGAGTTATCAGGCCTGTAACCACAACCTAAACCAACCCACAACAATATCCCATTGCCTTGGAAATTCTTTTTAACGTCTATACGGGGTGTATCTCAAGTTAATGAGAATCCTTCAGGGTGTCAAACTAGGCAAAAAATGTAGTTGAACAACATCAACCATACATTTCTATATCATTCCGTTCCAGACCTATGGCGTTCTAAAGGTTCTTAAGGGGGAAAAAAAAGTGTTTTTTGAAGTGCAACTACAATTTTCTCTGCTTGTGCACATTTTTTTAAATTTTTTTAACGTCCATTTATTATTGACACAGAATTTTAGGATGTATGTTACTTATAGGTTACCTCCCTTTTCTAGCCAAGATAGCGCTGATGTCCTTCCTTTTTTTGAAAGAAAACCCATCATCCCTAGTGGGAATCTAACCACGACCCTTGGGACGGAGTGTTATGTGCTCACGCCTCAACGCTCAGGCCCCCGGGCACATTTTTTTTTCAACAATTCATTTTATTTTTGATATCAGCATTAAATTTGCTTTAAGAGTAATGCACATTCAATTTTTACAATTATCTAATTCAAACCGTAACAGCAAATCCAAAAGTATAAATGATTAAAAGCTTCTGGTTAGCGACAAAATTTCGAAAATCACTACTCTTCCAAAAAAAATCCTGCAGACTGCCGAATCTCACAAAAGTTGTAAAATTTAATCAGCTTTCCAACGGTATACTCAGAACTAAGATTATCTCCCAATTTCATAATGTAATTAGAATTATAGAGTGAAAAAACATCAAATAAATAAAGGTAATATTATGTTTGTTCTCGTGATATTATCAGAAATAAGTGAAAATTATTCTTAATGAAATTGATATTTAATGATTATTAACTTGACATAAGGGGAGGTAAACATAATATTACCTCCCCTCATAGGACATCCTAAAATTCTTAAGGTAATAAATGATTTTTTTTTTTTTTTTTATCTTATCAGAATTTCATTTAACTATTTTTGAAGCGTGCAATATATTATGGGGTGCTCTGGAGAAGGTAGCGAGCTGGGAGAGTAAAACTGAGGTTGAGGTATTTATCAGAAAAAATCAAGCGTTTTTTTCAGAATAGAGGATGCCCAGAATTTCAATTTACACAATATAACAAAGGAAGATAACATCAAAATCCTAACATTTAAAAAGTGATTTATAATTTAAAAAAAAAATAATTAAATAGTAAAGGGGAAAGATATTGGCATCAAATGTTTGTAAAGCTTTTTCTCCATTGCTTAGTTGCTATTGAGCTGAGAAATATCTGGGAAAACTAACCCATTGAGTCTTTTGATTAAAAGCAGCCATTTGCAGCAGCCCTGAAGAGAAATAAGGCTTTAGAGTAAATTTACTGATTCCATTCCGTAGTTAATAGGTAGTTGAGTCGTTAGCGCACCTTGTGCCTTTTTGCCATCAATACCCGTGAAGCGGAAATGAAGACAAATCTACAACAGCTCCAACTAACGGTACCATCTATCAGGAACTCTATCAAAGCTGGATAATTGAGATTTTCACCCTACGTTAGATCCTTGATAACTCCATTAAACACAACTACCAGTCTTAGTGCCTCAACACGCCACAAGTCCAATAAGGGATCTTCGACGGCGGTGAACCGTTCCAGTATTTCCAAGTTTAAAGTCATTCAGCAGACGCCTTTGATAGATCTTTGGGTCTTCCTACCAATTACCTTTCTATCCCGAGATGAAATTTAGAAATGGCCCAGATTTATATATGTATATATCATCTTGATAGGATGGGAAATGTACAAATGAAGTAAATACTTCTTATGGTATTTTTAAAATATTTTTATAATATCAGGTCGGTTTTTAATATTCTGTCTGTTCAAGTTCCCTCCTTTAAATTTATTTTTGTTTATAATAGTATTAAATACCATGTTTTGGTTGGTGAAACTTATTTATCCTGTGCTGTAATTTCATTTGAAATGGATCTCCCAAGACACCGCTTATATCATGTTATATCATGCTATGGAAATTCGGAAGTTGAAAATTCTGCTGTAAGTTATTGAGAACTTGTAGGCATATAAAGCGAAAATGTCATTAGTAAACAACAAGAGCTGCCGTGGTTTGAGCGATTTCGAGCGAGAAACCGCCAGCTTGAAGACGAGTATCGTACAGGACGACCAACAGAGATTGAAGACAAACTCCTGCAGGCAGAAGAAAATCCTTTAAAAAAAAAAGTAAATTACACCCATATTTAATTTAATCAAACCTTGTGTATCCAATCAAATGTTTCCCAATCCAAATCTACATTTTGACGGTATACCTTCTTCTAGAAAAACATTTTTGTTCCCAAAATGAAATTAAACGTTACGCTTCGCAGAAATTTGTCAACCTAGTAAAAATACCTGAATTTCTAAAAATCTCACTTGACCACACTTAGCAAATGCGGCGAGAACTTGCAGAAAGCCTGTTGGCTATTTAGAAATTCCAACTGCATAGGGTGTTGACGGAGATTGATTCTGAATACTAACACTGACCAGTACTAATATGGTCCATTTGCAACAGTGACAGCTCATTTCTCACTTTGCCGCACCGAATATAGTCCTCTCTAAACTAGTTCTTGTAATAAAATATCTAGAATATTGTGAAATAGGTAATGATTTAAAGTTTAGATAAAAGGCATTTATATTGATGATGTTATAAAAAATTGTTGTAAAATTATAAATTGACAAAACTTGTTTCTTCGCAGTAGGGCCTCTGTAGCTAAGTATAAAACTGTCGACATTCAAATTAATACTAGAACATTATAAATGTGAAAAAGTCGACATTACTAATTTTGCGCTAACCTCCTTTGAGGCAGACTCCCATCACATGAACA